>VWYI01022133.1:0-23710 GCA_013399455.1 Anthoscopus minutus | reverse complement strand
ATTCCAGGCATCAAACCACCCCTGCCACAGGGGCTCCAGATCCCACACAAAGGGCTCAAAAGGAGCTGAGGGACATGGATGGAAATAGGAGGCATTGCTGTGCAAAGTTGTGGCTAGTCTGAAGCTGTGGTGAGTCTGACTGATGTCAGAAGATGTCTTTTGAGGAATTATGGGATTACAAGTGTGTAACAAAGAGTTTGATGAAGGAAAGCTTTGGAGGAGAATTTGATGATGAAGAAAAACCTTGGTCAGATATATTCATGAGGATGTCCTCAAATGCTTCAGATGAATGCACTAGGTATCCATATTCCTCTTCTAATTATTTTAAATAACTTTATTTCCTGTCTCAGATTTGTTTTTCTGGAAGCCCACGGGAAACCCTCCAGGACAATTAGGTAAACAGCTGCAGATAGGAAGTTAATGCTGCAGTAAGAAATGAAAAAATATCCTAAAGCTTTCATCTTTTGGTCTCAAAGCACTTTGCAGAGGTAAATCAGAGACACTGAGCGATTTGCACAGGTACATGGTGAATATACAGAAAATCTGGAATGCCTAAATGACCCTTTCCATGGGCCCATCATTACTCAGAGGAGGAGTATGAGAGGGATTAACTGGCAGGAAGAGTAGCTCCCTCTGGGCCCTCTATTAGCATGCCTGAGTTAGCTGAAGGATAGAGCAAGGCTGGGAGAACCTTCCCCAATCAGCTTAGCAACAAGGGGGCAGAGGGTTGGTGATGACCACTGCTGCTGCCTGCAAAGGTGGCTGGGCACACACACCTCAACAGGGAAAAAGCTACTGGAAAGGACTGCAGTAACAGAAGGACAGGCAGGTCTCAATGGCTATGAACACAAAAAAAAGAAGTCTTGGCCTAAGAGCTGGTCAAAGGCTTAGAGGGACAAAACCCCCACATATAACAGTTTGATTAAATAGGAAATTATTTATATGTTTATGCACATATTGTAAGTGAATCCTATACTCAGTTGAGTTTAACTCAAAAACCCTTAAGTCTTTTGCAGGCCTCTAAAGAAAAAGATAATCGCTCCAGGCTTAGGAGGAGTCTTTTGCCTATAAGATTTGCCTCCAGAAGCAAATATCTGGTCCAGTGGTCTTCTGTTTACAAAAGTTTATTTCCCTTCTTCAGGTATGCCCTGACCTTAGCAATTTCTCCACTCACTTCAACAAAAACCCCCACTATTTTAAACATGTATAAATGGTGATTCTCTGTCTCTCAGTATTTCTTCTGAGGCTTCCAAAGTGGCTAATTTTTTCTATCCAAATATACTGATTACTCAAGATAAAAGTGCAAACTGTCTGCTTTATAACACTGTCTGCAGCAGCTTTGCTGTTGGGTATTCCCTCAATCTGGGTGAGAGGAAACCACGTTCCCAGCAGCTGATTTTGAAGATGCAACCTGTGAGAAGAGAGGATTTCTCTTGCAGCATTGATGGGCACAGGGCCCCTCCTCCCCAGGAGAGCTGTCTGTCAGGCCACAGGCAGAAAGAAGATGGCCCAAGTGACAGCAAAAAGTGTCTGCAACTTAAATTTCAAGTAGAATAAAATCCATGGGTTTCTTCATATGTTTTACGGAAGTAAAGAGCCCGTATTTCCCCAGAGTTCCAGTTCTTTGGAGAAAATGAGTTATGTGCTTCTTTCTGCACCACCTGCAGCCCTTCAGACCATACATACATAATCATGTTTCACTGGCAACAACATTCCAGAGAGAGAACAGACTTCAAATTACAGAAGAAAATGGAAGATTGTAGTATCAATTCTAACCCACATCTCAAAACTATTAATTGTATTTGGGGAGCATTTGGGAAGAGATACTCAAGAAACATTTTTAAATTTCCTTGAAACGAGCTGAATTAGGGCAGTGCATTGAAGGAGCAGAGCTGAAAATTTGCTGAAAAATAATTATTTTGCATATGGGTGCCTGACGTCTATATTCAATTTGATCCAATGATAAAAAGAAAATAAAATTACTTCTGACAATGGCAGAATGAAAGCAGTCCTTCTCTATGATGTGTGCCTACCCTTACTAAAATAACCCCAAGGTATTCTACTCCAGAGAATCAAAATATTGCAGGCTAAGTCTAACTGCAGCATTCTGCATCACTTGCTATATGTTTAGTGAAGTTAATAGGGACGCTGGCCACATTTGCTCAGAAAAATAGCTTTCTCCTTTTCCTTTGGATTCTTCAAAAATAATGCAGAGAATTAGGAGGCTACAGCATGTCAAGATGCAAAAAGAGATTAAGTAAAAAAGATGTGCAGAGAAAGAAAGTAGCAGTAAGGAAAGGAAGATCCAGGGGTAAAAGAAATCAGGAAAACATTATCCCCCCACATCTCTCCCTGAGCTCTGCTTACTTGGGGATTGGAGGAAAAGGAATTTTGTATTTGGGCTGCCAAATTAAGTTCTTCAACGCTGTTATTCAAGGACATTCAAGAAATAAAGGCTTTTCCTTTTTATAAAAAATACTAAGACGAATGCAGCTTCTCAAAATGAGAGGCTGTATGTTGACCTTTCCTTTATAATCAGAAGTCTCAGCTTAAACAATGACTTTTGCCATTAGGGCAATGCAGCCTTCTAATATCTGATGTTACAAACACCAAAATAAATGGCTTTCATGAGATGTACACGCAGACAGGAAGATGAAGCCACAGAGCATTTTGTGCTGGAAATTATTTTCCTGCCTCTCTACATGGTGCCAGAAGAGCACAGAAGGTTTCCCCACTGCTGTCTTGGTTGCAGGATAAGAGCTGTTTTAAAGGCAAAAGGGCAGATGTCAATCCTTGATTTTTCTGTTGAGAGGGTGATCTATGAAAGACTTGGCTAGCTGAGTATCTACTCCCTCGACAGGCTGCCAAACTCATTGCTTAAGGTAACAAACTCCTATTTGCCAGATCAATGCTGACCCTGTGTCAAAAGCTCAGTCTCCTTTCGTTGAATCTGCAAGTCATCCAGAAATACTTTACTAATTGGGAAAGGTAATGGTGGGAGGTAAGTGTCAGAATCTCAGCGGTGGCTATGCAAAGAAACTGAAAAAAAAGAAGTCAGGTTTCTCTCTGAGGAGTGCATATTTGTTCACTCCAAGAGCAGTTTGATAAACTCTCTTAATCAGACAAAAGGAGGGGGTCATCAGCAAACTCCCCAAGATCTCCTCTCCCTATGCATCCCAGCAAAAGACAGACAGTGTAGGCAAACAATAATGCTGGGTGAATTGCCCAATATGTCTATTTAATTAGCACTTAAAGAATCACAAATGTTTTCTCCTTGCTTGAAGGAAAGAGAAGAAGAACATGTCCCTGGCATTGCAGAGAGCAAGAGGGGGTTTATGGACCACTTCACCTCAATAGTTAAGGAGAAAATATTACAATGCATATCCAAACTGGAAAGACAAAAAAAGCTCAAATTTTTTTTCTGCTTTTCTATTGTATGTCACTGGGATGTGGGGCTTGATATAGCAGCATTTAATCCCTCTGGGCAAATAAAAAGGGTGCAAGACACTGATTTTCCATACATTCACAATTCTCCCACAACTGCAGAACTGCTGTGTGCGTCTTGGAAAATAGTTCTCCATAAAAGCACACATGAAAAAAAAAAAATAAATCACAGAATCACAGAATAGGGTGAGTCTGAAGGCAGCTTGAAGGTCATCTAGTCCAAATCCCCTGCAATGACCAGGGACATCTTCAACCAGATCAGGTTGCTCAGAGTCCCACCCAGCCCAGCCAAGTTTCCAGGGATGGGGCATCCGTCACCTCTCTGAGCAACCTGGTTCAGTGTTTTGCCATCCTCCCTGTAAAGGAAATCTTTTGCCACAGTCAGTTTCAGAGGTACAGTAATTTGGAAAATGTGCACGAATTGCTCTAACAATTATTGATTCTATTGAACTTCCTGCCATGTAACAATGGAATTTTCTTGCCCCCAAAAGCATCAGTTCTGCAGGGCTCCTTTTATTTTTGTTGCTGTTATCTTTTATGACAGTCAGCCATAAAATCAAATGTGTTCTCTCAAAAGAACTCTCATCTTTGTTTTTTAAAACCAGTGTTCTTATTCTTTTCTACATTAATGGAAAAATATTCCAGAGACATAAAGGCGTAAAAAAGACAATGCTCTGCCTTGTATTTCACATATATAGGAAATGAAAGAGTCAAAGATGTGCACTAGACATTTCCAAAGCACCCATTTGACTTTTTTATGAAAACCCTTAGCTTTTTGCATAAAGAAGAAAAATTCCAGTGAATCTGAGGATTTAAAAACAGAATGCAATGATCCTCTGTGTAAAGCTTCAGGTTTCTCAGATTTGATCAGTGTAAAATATTTTGCAAGGCTCTCTCTTCAGGCTAATTTAATTAAATAAAGTGGTACTAGAACACCCTGTCACTATTATAGTTTTCATCCTCTCCAGCCAGAAGGCAACAACTCCCACAGAGTCCCTGTGCATGTTCTTTACAGCAATGCTTTATCCAGTGTTTAAATATACCCCACAGTGCAAAGCATATATAACTATTACTCTTACTTTGTACCTTCTCTCTTTCACAAAGAAAAAAATCTACAGAGAAAAATTGCGTGAATATTTATTTTTCTCCCTTAAAAGTTAACCTTCTTAATATATTAAACATTTCAATCTAATAGTTCTCTTCAATGAGACACTGGCTGCACTCTAATTCCATCTTGTGTGCTATTGCTATTGCTGTGCTGTTTTCTCTGGTCTTCTCAATGACAGAAACAAATTTGCCTTATAAGAAGAGTTAATCATCTCTACATAGATTTCATTCCTGGGCACAGGCTCAAAGTCCATGAACACATAATCTTTTGCAAATCAAAACCTATTTCTCTCTTTCATGCATCATTTACAATCCCAAGATGATGTACTGCTAGCATCACACCTGTATTTTAGTTCGCTTTTTTCCTGATTACTCATCCTTTAGCAAGGAAAGCACAAGTGACCTTTACTCTTTTCCTCTCATATTTTATTGTCTGTTTGCCTTTTCTTATCTATGTAAAGAATTGAAAGCGTGGTTCAAACCCAGCAGCAGCAGAATATCCCCTCAGCACAGTCCTCTTGTCATAAGCAGGCAGAACAGACCTTAGGAAGAGTGAAATACCAGGAAAGAAGAAAGCACATAGTTTTCAGTTGCTGGGATTACATGACTGACCCTGCAGAAACACTGTAAGTGAGATCCCTTTGAGCCTCAGGTTATCCATGGGAAATCTAAACCTAATCTGGTTTGTGGGCAGTTTCTCCTATCTCTCTAACCACAAGTCAGGAGGCAGCAGCAGCAGCAGTGTAGGTTTGGACCTTACGTCACTCTCTGAGCAGCTCAGTCATTACTTCTGTGCCCTAGGTTACAACTGCACTAGCTAGTCGAAAATAGCAAAAGAAACCAAAACAGTCTCAAAAGCAGTAGAGTCCAAGGGCTTTGCCAGACTGACTGGTGCAAGCTGCCAAGCTGATATCTCCTTCTTCATGTGCCAGAATGAACCCTCACAGTCACTGTCTCTTGCAGTCAGTATATTTTGCTGAGCTTCCATTGCTTTAAAGAGAGTACTATTTTACCACAACCTTAATTACATTCCTTACCCATTTCTATACCACTTACGTGCTATAAGCCCTAGATTCCAAACCTGCCTACAGGGAGGTGCACAAACACTGCAGCTGTGGCAGGCATTAACCAACATTCTGGCAACAACCAGGCTAGGTGACAAATTTTGATATTGATGACAGTTTCATTTTAACAAGCCATTAGTGTGACCAAGTTTGTGGCTCTTGTGCTAATAATCTGATGTGCACAGGTTTTGACACCCTCTTCCCCCCAGTGTACTCCAGTAGATGATATTAATCTTTAATTGATAATGGTTCTCATTTGCATATAATTGCTGTTGTTTATTATGCAAAATATTTGTCCTCTGAAATATTTTGATGCTTCTTTTTTAAAGATTTGCCTTTTACACTTGTAGAATGCAATTTCCTTTATGGTCTTACCAAGTTTTCCAACAATGAGATTTTTGATAAAAAAGAATGAATGTTTCACCCGTGGTGGAAAACTTTCATGTTTCTAAATGGTGATCATGAAAACTTAAAAAATTAACCCAGTCTTAGCTATCCTTCTGTTTTCCCATCTTCATTCCCTTGGGCTTCTATGGAATAAAAAAACCCTGAAGGTGTATTAAGCAACATGACTTTTTAAAGTGTTCTGCAGTCAACTTACGGAAAAGCCAATTTTTACAAATGAATACACAGGCCCCAAGTCTAATACAGACTTTTTTTTCTACAGCCTTTCCTCCTACACCAATCTTCTCCTTTTCAAGTGAGAGTACCAAGAAAAGCTTATGCTTTTGATCTCTGTGCAAACAAATGAGCTGAAACAAATAAAACCTGGTTCACAAGAGACTTCCAAGACATCTGGTGGAGTTATTTTTCTAAGTAATTAGACCAAGTGGTGGTGTAATTCCCAAATGGAAAGTACCTTCTCACTTGGTATCCAGTTATTTCTCAGAGCCATCAAAACAGCAGTAAGTCCTGCTTCTCTCCTTGCATGTGTCTCAGACTCTATTGATTACCAGTCTTTCCAAACACTGCTTTATTACTCAAGTTTTTAACCACCAACCCCCCACCCTTTTATTTTTTTCCTTTTTGTGATATGAGGATCCTGTTTTACTTCCATGAATGTCAGTTGGATTTCTGGTATTGACTGAGGAAGGATGCTAAGATACTGTAGTTCTCCCTCTTACAGACTCTATGGAGCAGGCAGACAAGTGCAATGAATAACAGCCAGGTACTTGCTCTGGATCAATAGTGCTCTAAAGTGTGCCCCAGTGTGCTTTCTCCTTCTTTCTTGCTGAAAACTGATTAAATTTCTCCTTTTTTTCTCATATCTCCCCAAGAAAATATCATTCTAGTAACAACCCAATTGCTCCTTGATACTTTGGGGAGAATATGGTTCTCAGTCTGTGACAACACCACAGTGCAACCACTGTGAATTTGTGACACTGGGGAAGTGAACTGGGAATAGTCCTGTCTGAAGACAGGAATTTCATTTTGTTTGTGCATGGTTCTTCTGGTTTTCTGGTTTCAGATTTGGTCAGGGTGCTGTACACTCCTGTTTCACTAGCTGACCTGGATGCAGGTATCACCCCTGTACTATAAAAAGAACGTTTTGCAATGCCAGATACAGAATTCACAGCTGTAACAGGAGTAAAGAAAGCAGCTGATATATGAAACAGCTGCTAGATTACAACAGTGGGTTTGATATTAATGGTGCTCATTCTCAACATCATTATGTTTTTCACAACATAACACAAACTCACCAGAGGTTTCATCTACTCTCTCATCCACCACATGGTCCTTCTGATGAACCCATTCACTGTTGCACTTGAAATAGATCTGTGTGGCTGGGCTTGCTTTGCAGTACAGATTCACGGGCTTGTTCTTCACAATGTAAGCCTCTTCAGGTTCAATGAGGAAGTGGGGCAATGGCTCTGGAGGATCAGATGGAAAAGTTTCTGGAAGTTCATGAAAAAAGTCATCATCTGTAAAGGAAAAATGAAAGAACCAAAATTCAGCTGGCAGACACTTGCAAAAACTTCATGAAAATTAAAAAATACTTTTTGAATTAAATGTTATCTTAGGAGCATTCCTAAACTGAGGCTTAGATGCACTGCTGTTTCCGGACTGAAAGAAAGTGTTCTTTACATCCTGAGCATTCTTTCCTCTCTGTGATGTGACAGAGATATGCACATTCACAATCTGGGATCAGTCCTTTGTTACCATCATTGGCAATACCAGCAGTAAAGCTTTGTGTTAGTGCTTGGTAGAGCTCCCTGCAAAACCATAAAGAGAAATAATAGAAACTTTGAGAGGCTTCAAGGTCACATTTTCAACAGTGACTTATCGCACTGTGTAATCAGGTACATGCAATAGCTACTGCCAGCTGAGGCTGATCCAAATAGGAAACAGTACCTTTTGTTTCAGATGAGCAATTTGTAATCTGCTGAGGGCAAAAGACTAAATTCAAGTCCAACCTGCACCTCTTTGTTCATACTCTGACTTTCCTGCTAAGGCTGCTAATGAAGGTGCCAAGCTATGCTTCATTTACTCTGTCAGTAGTACATGGGTCTGTGCAGTGCTTGCTATGGAGATGACGTGGGAGCTGGAACATGGGGCAGGGCAGCTGTGAAATGAAGTTTTGGGCAAACCCTGACACATGCTATTCACATAAGGAACTACAGCACCTCTCTGATGCTGCTGGTAAAGAATTAAGTCAATAAAAGAAGTCTGGAGAAGGAGGAAAAGACCTCATTGTGCGGGAGGCAAAACTGAAAACACCAAAAGTGCATATTTCTCTTTCTCCCTCCTCTTCACAAATCCTCTTTTATAACCTCTCTGCCCCTTTGTGCAGAGGAAGTCTTCCACATCAGAAAGATCCAAATTCAGTGGAGAATAACCCTCTCTTCATCTCCCTCCCCACCTGCCATCAGAGCACTGGAACACCCAAGAGGCTCCAAGCAGCAAAGCAGTGGGGGGCACCAACTCCTGACAGACCCACCAGCGGAGAGCCAGCAGCTCTGAAGGCCTCATTTAGTCTCCCCTTTCTGCCTCTGCCACAGTTATCATTATACCTAGTGATGGATGCTGATGCTGATTAATAAAACATCCCAGAACATCCAGATGAAAACACTGGCTGGCTATCTCCTCCCTGCCAGTCTTCATGAAGATGAAATATCAGTTGGCTCCTCCCCAAACCTGAGACTTTCCTGTGCATGCCATGCCCAGAATTACAAGGGGCACGACTCTCCTTCCAGATAGTTCTTTCCAGAAAGACAAGAAGGAAGAGGGACAGATGAAGGAGAGAGGGGAAGAAGGCAATATGGTACCCAGCTGTATGATGGAAAACTGAATGTCTTTATCAGTGATGGAAATACCTTACAGAGCAAACCATTTTGTGAACCTCCTGAACTGTTTATGAAGAGAGCATATGTTTTCCATTTTTCTTCTTTTTTATTTCCCACTCCCCTTCATATTGAATTAAAAAATACTCCTGTCCTTGTCTCATTTTATAAGGAGTATTAAGCCTGACTCATTGCTGCATCACTCCCTGAGAGTTAATAGAAGTGAACTGGTTCAAAGATGGAAAAAAGGGCCAATAAATAAGGCCTGACATTCTTCTAGCAAAGGGAAAATCTGTGACACACTATAACACTTCCATTTCCATCTCCAATTAATCATTTCCAGATATTCAAATTAAATTTAATTTTTTATCACTTTCCCATGCTTCCTTTTATTTCTGCCGTTTCCTTTTCATTCTGACCACAGCAGCCTCCTTGTTCTGCAATCCTATTTCCTCTCCTCATTAGGTATTTCTTCCTTGCTCCATTTTACTCCCCATTTTTTTTTCCAAAAAGAAAGATGAGTTGCAGTAAATTAATAGGAGTCCTCATTTGGTTCCATGGCAATGGAACATGTCTGAAGTGAATCAAGAGGCTTTTTGGCATTCCTGATCCTCTTCCATGCACACCTCCCCTCTTCCCCTCTCCCACATGCTGCACCATAGTCATCCACGACACAGAAACATTAGAGATGAATCATTTTTCCTAAATTGCCAGAGGACGTGTCTTTTTCTTCTGGTCATTTAATTGCAAATCAGCAAGCAGACAGATGGAAACTAACAAAGCACACATATGTTTTATAATTAAACAAGTATTGCTTCACTAATTTCTGGTGACTGGAAGAACAAATGTATTTATTTTCACCACTAAATTTCTGCAGATTATCAAAGGCAATAATTACAATGCCTGACCAATTAACTGCACCTTATCAAAGATGACTAGAAAGTCTAAAAGGAGAGATAAGCAAGGTGCAAAAGGAAGAAAGAAGGTTTTCAAAATTATTTCTTTAATCAGCCTGGAAAATGGGTGTGGGTTTTGGCTTTTGCTCCTGAAGGTAATTGCTTATAAAGCTTAGATATTTGTATGTATTCAAAGTACTGGCCAGTACATTACAATCTAGTCTCACATTTTGGTTGTGGTGATAGCTGCTTCTCTTCACCAACCTGGCATCTCCCACAGTCAGGCAAAACAAGCCTGTTTTCATTCTGCCTTCTTGCTGTGATTCCTCTTTACTCTTCTTGAGCAATAATAAAGCTCAGCTTTATTTTTCCACACTCTTTCTCATTTCTATCAAGAGGCATCTGAGCTGCTCTTAAATGTTAGGGATATAGATGGAAACTGTTCACAAACTGTCACACAAATAGTGCTCAAAGGCTGCCACGTCCCTGGAAACTGGCATTTAAAACCCTCACTTTCAGAAAAAAAATTAAGATAGTAGATAAGAAAGATTTCTTTTTTTGCTTTTTAAACTTGAGGATGCTCATTCAATCCCTGCCTTGGTACTGCTGCTGTTAGTAGCAACAATGGTGGTTTTTATAGAGCAGTTTCTCAGGAGGAACACATAGAAAATCACCATGACTGGGCTTGGCAGAAAAAATAGCAATCCCACCACAAAGCTAGTGTACCTCCATTAGCCCTGAGGGACCTTGCTCCTGCTTTTCACTGCTGAAAGGTAACAGGTGGCTTAATCAACCTGTGTGAACCACAGTGGGAAGTCACTTAGTGTTTCCTGCATCCACCAAAGAGGTAGGGTCGGATGCTGCGGGGAGGCAAAGCACCCCTCCCCTCTCCCCCGGGCACACCAGGCTGAAGTGGGAGCATTGTGGTTTACAGGCACAGAGGGTGTGCAGCCCCAGTTCCTCTGTGTCAGGCTTTGACACTTGCTTCTCAGGATGAGAATCTTTTGAGGAGGAAGAACATTAAATTCCCTCCTGATGGCTTCCACATCACACCAGGTACAGCTATGTCACAGCTTAGGACAGTCATCCAATCCAGCTGCTGATCTGGGACAGGGTTTTAAACCATCAACCTTAAGACACATCTTGGATGCCAAGTCTTGCTTTTCATTTTTTGAATTACAGTGATATGCTGTCGTGCTCTCATTGTAACGCTCACAGCAACATGCAAGCGTAATTATAGTGTTAGTGTGATTATATGACAAAATATTCCTAAAAATCCGACACCGAATATGTCAGTATCGGACATTTGACTGTGTTGGGATTTTTTGCAGTTCTCTAGAGAACAAGACCTGGTGACACCAAAGCAGTCTAATGAATCTGTGTTTTCATAAGGACACAGTTTCTAACAACCAAATAAACACTTCCAACAGTTTCTCCTGACCAGCTCTACTTAAATACAGGTCATTTCTCTCTCCATTCAAAGGGTGAACTCTGACTTAGATTTTTCAGGGATGATTTTGTTACCACTGTAACACTGTGGACTGTTGAGCCAGTTTCCATAATTTGGATGGGGGGTGCCTCTCATGGTGTGCTTCACTGCTGTATGAGGGGATAAATCTTGCCTGAGACTTTGATCTGCATCTTCCTGATGGTTATTGCCATTTATTCAAAATGCTTATCTCCCAGTGGTGCAACAAAGCAGCAAAGTTTATAACTCTCTTATTTAACTCTCCTAAGTAGTTAGACTTTTTTTTTGTTTGTCTGGAGGTAAAAAGCTAATTAAACCATTTGGGAGTGATCTGGAAGTGTAGCTACAAACAAACACTAAAAATTCACATACTTGATTTCCAATCATTATGCCAATGTCACATGCAGCAAGTTCCCCTCACAACCTTGATCAAACACAAACACAAGACACACATTGTTCTCCCCTGTTGCAACAAATCCCCTTCTGTGCTCAGTAACTTTGAGCTGCAAGTTTACTTCTGCAGTATGTCACATTCATCTTTATTTTCACATAATAAAGTGCACAGCCCATCTGTTGTTATTGACTGATTTATATTAGCAAGACAAAAGACCTGATTAATGGTACTGCTAAACTGGTTCCAGTCATGCAATTCATTCACATTAAGAAAATACATTTTTAAAAGCCACTTTAATCTATAAACTTCATTTGGAATTTTTATTTGAGTTGCTGGCCCAAATGCAGATACACTTTTTTATTTGCCTTCTGTAGTATCTAACAACTGTGATTTTTAAAAGTAAAGTCAAATGCAAATCTATAGCAACAAGGGAAATGCCACTGAAATCAGCATTGATACAATCTGGCATGGGCTGTCACATACAGGAATTTTAGCTTAATTTTAGTTCAGTTTTCTTTAAAGGTAAAACAATTCTTTGCCTAAGTCAGGAACCTTTTGATGTCAGGAAAGGTCTTTATTCTTTTCATGCATTTGCCTGTAAAATTATATATATCACAGCTCTCCATGCATAACACGTGAAAAGAGAGATTTAATGGTATATTTCTCCTTTTATGGATTAGGATCCCTGCTCTAATCTGTGGCAGGAAAATATTGTGCTCCATACACCAATCTATTCATCTCTAGATCACTGGTTTTATTACTATATATGAAGCTTTAATTCTCATCAGCCCAGTGTATAGCTCAGTATATATCTGAACTGAGAGACTTGAACTATTATTGCTTAGATGATAATATATTGGACCATTATCTCTTCATGTGAGACCTGAAGCAAATTCTTCTCAAATGGAATTTACTTCAGAATGATTCAAGAGCAATTTAAAATGAATGGCTGCGAAGTTAATTCTATTTGCATTTGGATGCCCATCACTCGGCAAGATCATTCCCCGAGCCTTGAGAGAAAGGCAGCTGGAGTTCACTGTATGGATGGGATTTCTGTTCAGGTTTTATTGTTATGATTTAAAAGCTTTCTAGAGCAACAAGTACTGTTTACTGTGAGATTAACAGCAGGTGCTAGCTCAGCCGGACAGCTTATCGGGATGGAGGCAAGGGTTTGGATTACAGCGCACACTCTTTCAGGAAAGGAAAATTGCTCGGCTGGAAGTCCTTTAGTCACAGGGTTTTCTATCCTCCCAGGAAGGGCATGCAGTGCCACCAAATGGGAAGCAAAAAATACTGTATGTCATAGAGCCTTGCCTACACCTTAGAGGCCCATTACACTATAGAGCTATGAATCCAACATTAGCCCAAGCTGAATAAAAATTGGGATTAAACAGGACTTTTTCTAAGAATAATTTATGAATAGTTTCCATACCAAAAGGCCCTCTCAATCCTGCCTCAGCCTTGGAGATCACACAGGGATAGAGAAAGCACAGCAAAGTGTAGCCTGTGCCCTGAAAGAGAAAGCACATTTTCCTGCCTTGACCTGGGCAGAAGGAGAGCGGCTTTCTCAGCACTTACCCTCTGTCAGCCCTACCTCTGGCTGATTACAAGGTGAGCATGAAATAAGGCAATCACTCCTTATTCTTCAGCACCTCAGAAAGGCATCCCTAAATAGCCCAAGAAGACTGCAATTTTGCAGCAGCAAAATATTTGGCCAAGCTTGGAGGCTGGCATCTGCTTCCTTGTAGCTGAATTCACCAGTAGGTCTTGATGTGCCTAAAGATGAGGCTTGGTTTTGTGGCAGCCCACAAACCAGATCCTTTCTGAACTTTGCTGGACCCTCCTGGGAGCAAGGTCAAGGGAAATTCTGACTCAGATTTCCTGAGCACCCACAAAATTAAATGCTCTTTTCGTCAGGGAAGGCAGAGTGCAGGCACAGTCTGGGAAAAGTGACAGAGAAATCGATAGGGCATGGAGTGTTCATTTTTTAGGGTGACTTCAGTCCAGAAACAAAATAAATAAAGACCACAAAGAGGAATGAACTTTCCCTGCACCTGCAGAAGCCCAGTGAAGACTCTCCTAGCATGTCTCAGCTTAATAACACATCCCCAGGAGATTGAACCCAAGCTTTGCTTGCACTTAACAAAGAACACATGCACTAGAGTGGTTACATATGCGCCAGAAGGCTGCTGGGCAAAAGTCTCCATCTCAGACACAGAAACATCAAAGAAAAGCCAAGCACATCCTTTCCTGTCCTTCTGTACCTTTAGGGAAAAAAAAGGAACTTTCACAGCAGCACAGGAATCAATACTTGATCCATGGTCAGCCACAAGAACCAACCTGAAGCCCTTTCAAAAACTCAGACAATGCAGACATCTGTAATACTGGATTATTGGCTCTACTAAAGAGTCAGGAAGGAGCCTTCTATTATTTGGGCACAGTCCTACTATACAGACCATCCTAAATAAATAAGCCTATATCTAATATATAGAAATTGCGCTTGTTATGCACACCATACTCCAACTAGCCTTTCTCAGAAAGCTGTGGAGAGCTGAAGGGGAGAAGAAAACACAAGGCTTTCCCTTTTAACAGCAGTGCACAGTCTGCCATTACATTGGGGGACTGTTAAGGGTGGGAGCTGCAGCTCAAAAGCAGGGAGGTTTCACAGTCAAAGAAAGCAGACAACTGAGTGGGTGCTGGTGCTCCTCCCTGGCAGCCCTATGTGGAGTGGAGCCCTCTCCTCTTGTGCACTTCTCTCTATTTTATATGTGCTCCTATTTTATATGAATGCTGCATACCCAGATATAAAGCCAAGGGTAGAGGAAGAGGAAAGAATAAGTGGTTATCACTCAGCCACAGACAATGTGGATGGACACTGTGCAACCATGTTGCCTACAGCAATCAGTGTGCTCTCCATCTCCCCTGCTCTGATAGTGCCATCTCTTTCTCTCAGCCCAGTGCTTGGAGTACATGTTGCCTGGCTTACCTTAGTAAATCAACAACTAATTCCAGTGGAGTCAAATCTGATTTGCACCAGAGTAAGGAAAATCACATCTAGATAAGGAAAACCCTGTACCACCGTTTTATAAAGAATTTTTCAAGTTATATGTTACTGTTGGGGAAAAAGGCACCTTCTCCCAGTTTGTTTACTTCATAATTATAATTAAAGTTGCTGCTTCTCTTGAAACTTTAACATCAACCAGATGAGAGGAAAATTGAAAACAAAACTTTTAGTGCTCTGTAACAAAGGGAATTTTCTTATACATCACATAGAAAACCTGCAGGTATATATGTAGACATGACATTTAAGGTTCTGTATCCAGAACATTACCATTGCCCTGAGACAAACTCTGTCAGACTACCAGCTGCTGCCTAAACATGCAAGAGATGGTGGAGGTACTCATTAGCATTGGACTCAGCATAGGAAAATGCCAGGAGATGGTATGATTTCATGCAAGGCAATTTAAAATATTCTATTGCACAGGAAGAGCACCAAGCTGTTCTTTGAAACACAAGGTTTATAAGACTTATTGTCAGTATAGGAAACTTTATGCAGTAATATGCAAGCACTACCTTCTATGAGTCTGACTAACCATGTAAATAGATAAAAAAGGCTGAAGGAAAATCATCAGGGGGTGATGTTGACTTAAGAGCACTGAAAGCATGAAATGTAAAGCGAAGAGGCAAAGGTCCTGTTTCTTTGCTAATCTGCCCTGAGTACCAGCAGTCACATCCCTCTTTGCAAAATATATTTCTGATGGAAACTAGTTGTGCTTGTATAGAGCTTCTGGATAAGCTTGGCTCAGTTCCTGTGCCACAGGTCTCAAAAGTACAGCACTTGAAAGTAAAATGCTTGACAAACAAGATGATATCAGTGACATTTTGTGGTGATTACCCTGTGGAAGTTTCCACCCTCTTTCCACTTCCCAGGCTGTCAAGCATTGGAACAGGCTGCTCAGGGAAGTGGTTGAGTCACCATCCCTATAGATATTTAAAAGACATACAAATATATGTCTTGTATATGTAATGTATAGATGTGGCATTTAGTGACATGGCTTAGTGGTAGATTTGGCAGTGCTGGTTTAACAGCTGGACTGTCTGATCTTAGAGGTCTTTCTGACCTAAACTATTCCATGAGTGTATTATTTAGTTAAAATTAATTAAATATTCATGCTTGAAAAAAAAAAAAGTGGGTTACAGACCATCTCCAAAACTTTATCTTCTTACTCTGTCATGTAACCCTCACAGAATAACATGCAAGTGATACTTTGCCAAGTGCTCACATCGTATTGTAACTGTGAGCTGTAGGCATTAAATTGGAAAATTAACACAACCTTGTTAATGGTTGTGCTGGTAGAGTCCAAGCCTATTAGTGCTAGTTGTGTCTTCTCTAATACAGACACAACATATGAACAGCAGAGAAACTTCAGTGTCAGCTCACAAGGTTTTGTGTCCTCCCTCCTAAGCATTTTTCATTTTGAATTCTAGATTGTGATGGGTCTGTGTGATGGCATGGGATCCCCTCCTAACCACCTGAAAAGCAAAGTCTAATTTGAAACATTTCTGCCCCAGCTGCCATTAGTGGTCATAATGGTTGACACAAGGTCAAAAATTATGAAACCTCTGAGGAGCATCATTTCCTCTTCAGTGTTAGGCTTCACTTCCCTTTGACACATTAGTCCTGAAGCAGCTCCAGGCTCTTGACCCCTTCTTTAACCCTGATAACTAATTAAAGATGGACAAGGCTTAGGCTAAAATACTTTTTGTTAAACCTATTCATTCTCAAGTCCCCTTCAGGCACTCTCTGTCACACAGGACAGAGCCTGCCATATTTACATGAACATGAAAGAAGGTGCCTGTTACAATAACACACAAAAAAATCTCCTTTTACAGGACCTGACAACCTTTGTGGTTAGATGGTACAATGCATCTTAGAGCACATACAATATATTCTCAACACATACTGGAAACAAGTTTCCTGAGTATAGTCGAAAGCATACAATTCAGGAAAAATGCAAGGATAATTAACTCTGCACACATTTTAGAATTAGAAATTCAGACTCCAGTCCTTTATCTGACTGCTATGTCAACAGTCCAAACACAGTGTCCCAAACATGATAACCAAATGAAAAACTGGTCCCACCTTTTCTCACACTCTTAATGCTCTATCATGTACTGGAAACAAAAATAGAGCTCAGGCCAGAGTCCTCAGCCGCAGGCAAATGTATTTTAGGGTGAGTGGTAAATCATATTACACAGCACAAGTTTGTTTAATAGAGAGAAATCTGTGTGCAATGCATTGTTGATGGCTATGGCACAACAAAAGGAGCTCCATACTGCTACCTTGAGTGAGGATCTGTAACTGAACATGGTACTTTCCAAATACTCTTTCTGCTTTTTATGTTGTTTCATATTAATAAATAAGCTTGCTTCTTGCATCAGTATGTTAGGGTTAAAATGTCAACCTTTAGTTTCTAGCAAGAATGGTTATTTTCACCCTTACTTCTCCAATTATTAGAACTGCAGCAGAGCTTTGTTCCCAGTTTTGTAACTCTTTCAATGAAAGCATTTTTGTCTCATCAAAAAGTGATGATCCAACATCTCCTGCTTAATAAACATGGGATCTAGTGGGATGTTATGGATCCTAATTTCATGAGTTATCTGAAGTGTATAGTTCATCTAGACAGCGGTGTCACTCCATCTCAGGAAAACACAGGACACTTGACTATACCTAAAATAATAGCTCAGTTGTGTGGCCACCCGATTAAGGTGTTGAGCTGAGACCCAGGGGACAGATACTGTTCTGTAACCTTGGGGAAATCTCATCTGCTAGGTTCAAGGTCCCATCTGCAAAATGGATGTAGGAGCTTAATAGGTAGCACTCTTTGTTCACTACCTTCAAACTGAGCAAACAGCTCTGTACTCAGATGCTTCCTTCAAAACTTCTCCCAAATGTGTGCCAGTATAATTTGCTAAATAGCTAACAGCTGCAGAAAAGTTCACAAACAAATCTGTGCTTATAAAATGACTAGGGAACAAAGTCTGTCTATGCTGGAGCTGATGAGAATTTGCCACTGGTCTCCCTTTGCATCAATGGAGCAGCCTGGACTTGGGTGCTCAGAAGGGCTCTCTCTGTGGGCTAGGGGAATCCTGCTGTCCTGAGACTAACATTAATTCTCATGAATATCTACATACTCACTACTTCTTTTCATGGTTCTTAATGAAATTATTATTTGCCTGGTGCTGGTTACCTAATTTCATCCACAGCAAATTTTTCAAGAACCATAAATTATTTTGTATGAGGCTGATTTATCCCAGCAGAAGTCCAAATTGAATTAGAAATCCATTAGCTGAATTCTAAGCAGGAGCTTCTGGGGAGAAGGGGAAAGGAAGCAGGGGGGAACTTGGGAATATGAGCATCAGATGTGGAAAAGGGGAAAAGCCTTTAAAAGAAGTACAAAAAGAATAGAAAATAGAAATATCTTCTTAATGAATTAAAAATGCAGATATTTATAGAGCCAGATGGAAAAACACAGATTATTGCCTAGGATCAGAAACATTACTTGGACATTTATTTATTTATTTTGACTAGCAATTGGTTTTGTAAATACACAAGATTTTGTAAGCAGATGAAAAACTCTGTTCCACTTGAATATTATAGTTTCCATTCTGAAAATGCCAACAGATTGTGTGTACTATATATACTAATAAAGCTAATAATGAGCTGTTCAACCAAATCTTAATACAAAATAATCAAAGGCATTTCTCCCTCTGAGGGAAAATGAAAGCAAAAAAGGTTTATTGGCTTTGGAAATATACAGGATGATTTAATCAGTTATCATCCTCCATTCAGAGCCTGCTTATCTGAGGAGACACATGGACAGTATCTCATTGAGCACATGGTTATTTGCAGGTGAACATATCCTCTCCTCTTGCCACTCTACCCTTACCATCAGTAGACACAGCAAAGAAAGGATGATGGAAGGTGAATGCTGCAAGTTCATTGGTGTTAACAGCCACCCTTATCCTTTTCTAAAGCTGGAAACTATGATTGACAAGGCCCACGGAGGGAAACTGCACAACAGTCTGTCTCGTATGAGTTACAGAAGCAGTTTGCATCCACACAGTTCTTTCAGAAATTGATTACAGACAGGAAACCTTTCCCTGAAGTGACTAATTTCATTCACATTCATTCTTAAGTCCTGCTGATTTCTTACTCTCTTACTAACAATTATAAAACAATCAAAACCTTAACATTCAAAGCGAAGGCTGAGACAGCAGTCTCCTGGCTTTTGTTTGCCTCCAACTCAGCCTTTAGCTCAAGTGTCTGTGAACGATCATCTTTTCCAACATCAGGGGCACCCTGGACAGCCCAAACAGAAGCTGTTGTGACCAGACAGCAAATGTGAGGTGCCTGTGGGACACTGACATTTGCCATCAGCCTTCTGAATCCCAGCAGGTTCTGAATCCTCCAGTACCTATAAAGTGCATGGTCACCCTTCCCAGCCACCATGCCACCCTCTGCATCCAAATCTTTTCAAGCTCACTCCATGGACGCTAATAAGAAAAATGAGGGGACAAAAAAAAGGAAGTCTTCTGAATATTCAGTAATCAAAGTATGACTGGAAATGATAGCTAAAGTAGAGAAATCCACAGAAAGTGCTGAGAAAAGATCCAGCACTGAAGTTTTATGGAAAGACATAGTGAATGTTCAGAGACCAGCAGCTGAAGTTTAACCCCTGAATCTATGGATCACACACTGACTGGCTTCCCTCCCTTATCTGTTTAGTTCGTCTGCTACATCTATTTTTAATGTAAGGTTCCTACAGGAACTGTTGTCTTCTGATAACATGTCAACAGCAAATGCCATTGGAAGTGAGGCTTCAGATCCTGCAAAACAAAAGCCTTGCTACCAAGTTACACTGCATTTCTCAACAGTGCTGTGAATTGGTTTGGACAAAATCAGAAGCACAGTGCATCTCATACCAGAGGTCAGATCATAACAGTATTGTGTTTCAGCAGCTGAAAGTACACGGCAGAAACAGAGGGAAAGGGCAGCTTGTGGTGTCTCTGGCTTGTCAGCCTCTAGCAGCAGGGATAAGAAAGAGACATCCACCTCTATCTTGCAGATGCCACAGGAGATAACACTGCACAGCATGCAGGACAAGAGCATTTAGCCAAACTGGCCCTTAGATCAGCATTGCCTGGATTGTGACACAGGGCATTTATATCTGGTTTTGACTCTCTTGTGTCTAATGAAAGCAATATGATTCAGTAATGGTGCAGATCATTCCAAGAAATTGCATTTGTCTGTATCGCAGTCTACTCCAAAGACTGTAAATCTTTGAGGTCTCAACTCCCTCAGCACAAGTAAGTGTGCTGCCTGTGCTAGAGCCTTGGCCCTAAGGCCAAGTAAATAGATCCCTTTGATTTTGATTTCTAAAATACAGATCTGCACTCAAAAAGAAAGAGCAGCAGTGTTAATGAATGAATCTAAAACATAAGGAAACACTGGAGAGGAATAACAGAAATGCAATTAAGTTGGAGGCTTTGCTGGGCATGTTTTGTGTTGCTGTGTCATATTTATTTATTCAGCACTCCTCAGCAAGTCAGCTCAAAGCTAGGGAGCAATGAATCAGTGCTCTAATCTCCCTCCTCATCATCCCCAGCTTTTGTGAAGAAACTGATATCCAGCCCCAGCTGAATCTGTCAAGTTCTAATCATAAACACCATCACTACAGAAACACAGACCTAAGCTATCTGACTGATCTGAGCACAAGACATACGTATTTCAATTCCACTTTAGTCTTCTCATTTCTTTCTTCATCCCTTTTCTTAGGTTTTCTGTCATGTCTTTTTTCTCCCTATTCTTATCTTCTTTCTTGCCTCTAGGCTCTCTTTTTTTTTTTTTTAAATCCACATCCCTCCTATTCCTTTTTTTTCCCCCAAATACAGCAAATGTGACTGGTCAGGAATCTCCTTATGTTGTTACAAATGGATAAAGATTAATGGCCAATAAGTGTAGACAGAATGACTGGTAATAGAGCCCTCACAAAAGGCAACATCAAAACTAAATAGCTGTACCTACTTTTAAACTCTCAGAATAACTGACAACAGAACTCATTTATCCACATTCAAGCAAAATCTTCTCGTCTGTGCAATAGTAATGACATTTTATCATAAAGGAAGAGATGATCCTGCTTCATTTTGGTGTCTAACCAGAGACAACAGTTTAAAGTGGTTCTCCAGGTAGTTTAAAACAGCTTTTTCTGCTCTTCATTTCGCAAAATTCGGTTGAATAGCGCAAGTTCATTTTGTAGTATAGGTAGCCTCATCCAGCAGGTTACTAATTGGTGACCAGGAAACCACAGTAGTATTAAATCAAACATATCTAAATAACATATCTAAATATATAGTAGAAGGTCACATTCTGTGATTGCACTAGGCTTGGGGCAGAAGGGAGAGAAAACACATAAAGTTGACTGTTAGCCATAATAAGTGGAGGTTTTCACCAAAAAGGTCATTCGCAGTGGTTCCATTTCATTCTCCAAGCCACATTTCCTTTTAAGTGGCAAAATCACAGCACATAAGCAAATTAATATCTAAAATAAAACAGCAGCTGTGCATTTGGGTAGCAATTGTATGGAAGAAACCTCAGAAGCTCGTTAGTAATACTTAAAGCAAGGGGTGTGTTTTGGTTGGCTTCCCACTGTACTCAGTGCTGATGCCAAAACACATTTTAGTACAGCTGAAAACATGTATTGTATGAGCAAGACTGTCAGCATTTTACTCACTCACACACTCACACACACACACACACAGATGAAAACAGGTATTGTCTGAGCATGACTATCAGCATTTTACCTCAGCATTTTACCTCAGCATTTTACCTCAGGAGCCTGGGCTGTAGCTTTCCATTAATGAAAGAAATCTCTATAAGCTGAGTTGCCTCTTTCCCAAGCCTACTTCTGCTGTAGCCACTCCTGGGAAACATGTAGTAAACTGTCACACTACTGACACTAAACAGAGTACAGCACTTCCCACCACTGTAAATTAACCTGAATTTGCCTCCCCCCTTCAAAAAATGCCCAACTGTTACATTAATCTCTGCCAATATGCTGAGCTTACCGTGCTCTACACAATTTACAGCTGAGCCTGGTTTTTAAGTGGCTTTTTCTCTTCCAGGATCCTGCTTCTCATATAGGAGAGCTTATGCTCTGTCCAAGGTGAGCAGAAACTCAGATTGGAAGTCAGCTAGGAAAAGACTGGTATACAAAAGCCAGGAAGCAAATGGGCCAGGTAGTGGGGACACATTCTGATGCTCCAGAGACAGCAAATTCCCAGCCCGTTTTTCCATCACCCCACACACATCAGCTTCTTTCAGGTTCTGAGGATCTCCAGCACAGCACCCCTCAAACTTATGACCTGCAGGCTGGGAAAGCAGATAGCCTGTGCCATCCCCAACACCTCTGTACTTGCTACAGACACCACCACTGCCTGGGCCTAAGGATTGCAGCACCTCCTGGCTTCATATTGCCTCAGCCTGCTACTCCCAGGAGGAAAATAGCCACTACCCCAAGAACTTGCTTAATGTATGCAAAGGTGATCTTGGGAGCAGAAGGAGAGGGTACTGGGTAGCAGCAAGAGCAGAGAACAAGTTGCTGTACATGACAGTTCATTTCTGGATAGCTGAGGAGATTAATGCCTTTGCCTGTGCTCGTGCATTACTGTCCCCAGCCATACAGAGATGAAATGCTGTCATGTACAGCAACTTGCTCTTCGCTGCTCAAGCGGAGAGAGCTCATGCAGTGAGTGCTCTCCTGAACCCCAAACCACGGCTGAGAATGTTTAATTAAGGGAAGCATGAATATGAAGCATGCATTGTATTTAAATAATGGACTGTAAAAATGCTTCATCCCTGAACAACTGGAGGAAAAGCATGAAAACTGATGATGCCATGAACTATCTCAGAACAGATCACAGGATTCAGCTATGAAATAAGTCTTCTCATTGTTAAATGAATAATATCAAACAATATTGTTAAAATCCTTCTTCATATTTGTCCCACTTTCCCTGGTTGTATTACTACTCTTATAATTTGCCATTTGTAATATCTCCTACAAACCTGAAAATAACTGTTCCACAGGTACTTTTTTTGCAATTTTTATTTGTAGCATGAAGTAAATACTAGGCTGGTTTCTTCAACACCCCAAAACAAACACAGTTGAGAAGTTCTGCCAGTGCACAGTAAACCTGCTCACCTGGTAGAAAACCTATCTACTTCCTTGTCAGCTGTGGTCTCATGCATCTTGAAGACACTTTTTTTAAATTTGTTTTTTTCAATCCCATGGAGACCCTGTCAGAGTGAGAACTGGTTGAATAAGGAGTCAAGCACACCATTCAGAAATCTCAGTCTAGTCTTTACTCTTGTTAATTAGCCCTAGTCATCACTGAGACAAACTTTTCTGGGAATAGGGTTGTCACAATGAGTTGAGATTTTTCTCATAGCCTAGGGAATTCAGAGTCAATTATTCCTTGAAAGTAGTTTGTCTAGCATTACTAGACTGCTTTGAAAGACCAAACCTTGTGTCTGAAGCAATCTAACTACTGGGCTCTCTGCTGAGGCCATAAATGGAGACCAATCTAGATGCTGAGACTCATGCAACAGAAAAGAATTCATTAGAAAGCCAGCACGGGCACAAATTAAGGTAAAAACTTTCAGGTGTTGTTCAAATTGACAATGAGGAACATCAGACAAGAAACAAACTAAAAAATAAACTATACTGCTGTCTGTACCTCTTCCAAACAAGTCTTTTCCAGTTGGTTGTTTTCACCTACATTCTTCAAGCTAGAATACACCTCAGACTGTAACTGAACTTAAATGTCTGGCAGCTAACCTCTGAAAAGCTAGATCCCAGTGCATATACACTGGGATCTATAAACTACTGCAGGATACACAAACTTCTGATTTGCACATCAGCATCATTACAGTACCCAGTTCAGAAGCACTTCCAGCTGCTCCTGCAGCCAGAACAACTCACATTACAGCTGACAGC
>VWYI01022132.1:0-43443 GCA_013399455.1 Anthoscopus minutus | reverse complement strand
ATCTTTTGCTGAGCATTCATACTTATAGTCTCTCAATCTGTAGATTCTTCAACACTTCTCGTGTTTTGCCCCCGGAGCAATGCCAAATTATTTCTAATGTACATATCTGTACTTCATTCGGTTTACTTGTAAGCTATTGACCTCAGCTGGCTGCCCATGAGCATTAAGACCATTCAGTCACTTTGTATTTAATAAAGGAATTTAACTGCAAACAGTACTCTTTTATCAGCCATCTTTTTCATTTTTTTTTATCATTTTATCATTAAAAATGATATCATTTATCTTTTTTTTTATCAGTTAAACTTTTATCAGTCAAGGGTAGCTAAACAGTTAAGCTGATGTAAACACACCACATGCAAATCTTGTAGCATAGAAGTCTACTCTGTAGATTATGTTTTCTTGTATTACTGTACCCGTGGAGTGAATAGGAAGAAGAGATCTTATAAGAATGTAGAAATCCCTTTTTCCTTTTTTTGTTTTTTCTCTTTTTAAATTTATTTTGGAAGAAACCTCTCCATCTCAAAGGTTCTGAAGTAACCTCTACTAAGCCAACCACTACTACAAAATTAAGACAATTCCTACTTGGGTCTTGCTGTAAGAGGCCTTACTCTGAATTATATTTCATAATAAGATTCATCTTATTACCACATTTATATGACAAGTGGTTACTCCTGCATTTTTTAGTGTGCTCCAACATCGTCTCAATGGCTTTGCAGTAATACTTCTTTTTCAATTCATTAAAAAATGCCTTAAGACTCATGAATATATACTTGAAGATAATAGTACACACTGTATGCTAAATACATAAGCCATGTAGCACACCACGACATATATGCCTGTTCTGCCAGTTTTTTAAAAAATGTCAATCAAATGAAATAATTACAATGGAAGAATATATTAATATTAGCAGAATCAAAGATGTTTCACACAAGCTTTTGTTGGTTTGCAGATTTTGGGACTTGCTGTCATTTAACCCAAGTCAGCAGATAAGCATCAGGCAGATGCTTGTTCAGGAAGAATATTGAAAAGGTAAAACCTAGAAAAGGCATGGGTTGATTTAGAAATAGTTTAATCAGGAAAGCAATAAATGCATACACAAGTAAAGCAAAACAAAGAATTATTTTGCTGCTTCACATGGGTAAGCAGGAATTAACTCATGCTTCCATATGTGATCATTACATGTACTGGTTACTTGGGAAGACAAACACAATTACATCAAATGTCCTCTGTCTCCTCACACTTTATACGCTGAGTATGATGCTATATGGCATGGAATATCCATGGTCATTTGGAAGCACTTTCCTTGGCTGTGGCTCATCACACTTTTTCATGCACCTCCAGTAACCCCAGCATGGCATTATGAAAAGCAGAAAAGGCCCTGCATCTGTGCAAGCCCTGCTCAGCAATAACAAAAATGTCTTTCTTATTAACACAGTCGTAAGCACAAATCCAGGGCACTGTCCCATACCAGCCATTGTGAAGAAAACTCCACCCAGGCAAAACCAGCACATATTTCAAAGATCACCTTATACTAACCCCTTTGCCATTGAAAGTGATACCACCCTCTAGATCTAGTGGCCCCATCCAACCCAGCCTTGGGAACTGGCCAGGAACAGGGCACTGAAAACCTAGATAAGAAGGCCATATAAAAATGTATACACTAAAATCACATTTCTTTTTAGATGTGAAGTTACTTCCATATATTCTGAGTTCCATTCACATGAGTCATTAGGGGCTAAATCAAATATCTTGTTCTTGAAATACCTGAAACCATAAAGGAAATCCAGAAAAGGGAATTCTGCTAGCACTGTGTCATATCTTTAAAAACCCTGGGCTTGCTACTAAACTCTTTTTATTTTAGATACATTCTTTTTTCTAATTACAACTAGCTTGTATTCATTTGTTTGTATTTTAAGTGAAGAAAATATCATTGTCCCTATGCTTAAATATAATGAAAATATTTAGGTTAAAAGGTTTTCAAGGGGTTTCTTTCATAAGTAAACACTACTAAAATAGAAATGTTCTATTATTCCTCAGGGAGGGTACAAGGAGCCTGGAAATTCTTTGCTGTTTTTTGCAGCTCATCCTGAATATGACAGATGAAAACCTGTTTTTAAATTAACCCACTATCATTTCACTGACAGCATGGCAGAAAGACTCAACAAAGTAATGGGTGTGAAGTGGTATCTAGCCTTAATATATGAAAAATGATACATCGATTTCTGTCTCAAAACCACCAGGAAAGACACAATGTTCTTGAATATGAATGAATCTAACAGAGGGCAATTCCTGTGAGTCTTATGGCAGTCTTGATGTGGCTTTCTTGGTCAGTCTCAACTGGACTTCATGGTTATCTTGAGACACCTGATGCATTCTTACAAATGTCAGCCACAAAAAGTGATTGCAACTTACTGACAGGAATGTCTAGCAGGAATTGGGAGTTGCAAGTACTTGATGTGAAATCAGATTTCTAAAAGATGGACCTATTTATCTTTTGGTACATTACAATTAATTTTAAACAATGTTGTTTTGTCAACTCCAGAGACTAGGTTGAGAAATTTGGATTAAGAAGAAAACCTTTCTCTAGATTGCATGGAACTCATTCAGTACATGAAGAGTAGTGGTATGTGTGTCAGAGTGTAGTGTCTTGGTCCTTCTTTTGTGGCCACGTGTAATTCAAATGAAAATGAGAAATAGGGAAATTGCTAGTTTAAAGAATCATACTAGAAATTAAATCACTTGGTGCTTAGGTAATGAAGGAAATTCAGACGGAATTTAATTTTATTTTCCCTTGCAAAATGAAACTTTTGGTCTTGCTTGTGTGGGCTTTAATGAAAGTAGAATTTTGCAATGATTTTCTGTTGAACTCTGAGATTATAATTCCAAAACAAATAGGTAGTAGCGCAAGAATAAATTACCTTGTTGAGTTCACTACAAATCTCTAGTCAGACATTTTCCTAGTCAATTTTTTATAGATCCACACGTAGACATTATTGGCCAACATAGCACACAACATATTAGGAAGAAAAATAATGTTTTCTTTCTTTTTCAAACATATATGCATTTGCACAGATTGAAAGGTTTTAACATTAAACTTTCCAAATACTGCTGATATCAATATCAATCAAATATGCCTCTGCAGTCAGTGATGAATTGTTGAACCATTTCTATGTTACTTAGCGTATGGGTATTTGAAATATATCGATTTTTAATTTCTATGATTGACATAAACTGGAATGGTAACTTGCATATTAAAAGAATTTGCTCATGAAGAGTTTAATCCTAAGGAGGAGTAGTGTTCTATGATATATCACAACAATTTTAATTTGCCTATGTTATTAAAGATAAATGCAACAATTCCCATTAAAATCAAAATACTATTTCTGAATTAGAATGCCTAGATTCTCTTGGTTTAATTATCTGTTACTCAGAAAGCTTACACACTGCAAATCAAAGCTAAGATGTACAAACACATGAATCAAACTGGGATGCTATTCCAAATAGAATCCTAGAATGGTTGGAATTGAAAGGAACCTTAAAGATTGTCTACCTCTACCCCCTCGCCGTGGGCAGGATATCCTCCGCTGGACCAGGTTATTCAGAATCCAATACAGCCTGCTTTTGAACACCTTGATACAGAGTTAACATTCTCTCTGGGCAACCAGTTCTAATGCTTCATCACTCTCACTGTAAAGAATTTCTTCCTAATATTCAGTCTAAGCCTAATCTTCATGTAAATGCCTTTCTCCCTTATTCATATCACTACATGGCTTTGTGTAAAATTCCCTCTTATACTTTCCTTCTGCTTGTCTACCAGGGAAAGCACTGACTACTTTAAGGAACTGGGACTATTATAAAGTGCTCTTAATTACCTTGATGACAAAAAGACAATGTTATATAACAGTCACTATAGCAGAATTAGCTGAGTTAGAAGGGAACCTGAAGGATCATAAATTCCAGCTCCTGGCCCTGCATAGCACCATCCTCAAGAGTCACACCATGCGCCCAGGAGCCTGTAACATGATATGTATTTATTATCTTGTGAATAGATGATAGATAGACAGACAGACAGACAGACAGACAGATAGATAGATAGATAAACAGACAGATAGATAGACACACTGATACATTTTAGAATGCATTTTATGTAATCATATTAAGAAAATAAAATTGTATACAAGACTAAATAAGTCACCAGAATTGTCTATAAAGTCTTGTAAAATCCTTTAGCGGCCTTCATTAAGTAGATACATGGAATCACAGCACTGAAGGCTAGAAATAACCTCTTGAAGGTGTCTCTGACAACCTCCTGTACTGTGAAAGTCCAAGAATGTGTTGCACAGGTTTCATGCAATCTCTTCAAGAAGTTCCATCACTTCCTGGGAGCCTGTTTAGCTGTTATGTTACCCTCATTGAGAAAAGGTAATACTTTAATTCATTCTAGCAACCCATCCACATTGCATTTTGCTCTTCTATAGTATTTTTCCAAGTCTGATATGTGCTCTCTCTATAGTTTCCCATCAGATAGCTAAACCTCTATTTCTCCTATTTTCTCCAGACTGAAGAAGCCATGCTTTCTCAGCTTCCACTTTTACATTCAGTCCTCTAGCCCTGAGCACTCTGAAAGGTCTTCTGGTGGATTGGTTTGTGTCAGTGTCTTTCCTGCACTACAGAGACCAAAATTGAATGTAATCAAATTACACTTTTTTGTGCATGAGTATCATTTATATTTATAGCTGGATACATTCATATGACATTGTCAGTAGTGGAAAATTATACTTTGATACCTATACAAATCAGTATTATAAAACATGGCTCTATGATTTATATTTGAATAAAGTATCCTAATTTTCCACCATATTGAGTTTTAAACATACTGTTCTATCCAAAGAGGGATACTGAATATTTTTAATTCAAAATTCTGTGCATCTTCTGACACCTAAATAGTTCAAGTTATAACTTAAAAATCAGAGTGCTAAAATGGTAGCAAAAGCTCTAAAATTATTTGTTCAGATGAAAAATATATTTCATTAAGGATACAAATATTTTTCTTTGATTTTCTTATGAATATAGATTCAAAGCCCTGTGTAAAAATATTAGTAAAATCATGGAAAGCTGATATTGTTTTTCTTTCTGTGGCAAGAGTGTTTACACTTAGATTTCATATTTTGCAGGTACTTTACAAGACTTCACAAATGCTTTGAAGTATGAAATGCAGTCAGTCAAAACAAAGTATTTAGGGGTAATTTATAGTAATATCTCTGAATTTTCATAAAAGTCTGAAATTCCATAATGAGAAACAGGAAGCTTTTTAATGATGGATAGACTCCTGAAAAGCCATGTGTCCTGTACTACCTGTGGCACCTTATGTAGTCAGATATTACAATATTAAAAGAAGCAAAAAATCCAAACATTTTTTACAATAGACTATATCAGCTTTTTGTGGCAAACCATCCATGCTAGTTCCTGCTAGTGAAATTAAATTCTACAAAAAGACTAGCTTTTTAATTTTTATTTTCCACCTCATGAGCCTACTCTAACTGCTTAGCTGATTAGCTCTCATTCCTGTAGCTAAGGACAGATATTAAAGTTATTTTCTTCCAGTGTTGAAAGCTATTAACAAATGGAGTTTGGGATGAAAACCAAATAAAAATAAAAGCTCTAAGATGCAGGCTGAAAAATATAATCAGCCATGTTGCAATTGCTTTTATTGTTATCCTTGATGAATGTTACAAGCCTTTTCAGTCAATAGAACCAGATGGGTGCACTGAATAAAAATTAAAACATGTTTCCATCAAGTGTAATAATTTGAAATGTAAATAACTGAGTATTTTCAATTAAGAAAATATGCTATTAATAAAAAATAGGCATATAAAGAAGAAAATGCCTTGTAACAGCACACAGGTGGTACAAGGCAATAGCAATACACAGAAAACAAAAGCTATAAGAGGTTAATCATGACCCAAGAACCCAGGACCTGAAAGGGATCTTTAAAGGTCATTAAGTCCAACTTACTAGCAATGAGTAGAGACATCTCCAACTAGATCAGGTTGTCCAAAGGCCCATCCCACCTGATCTAGAATGTTTCCTGGGATGGGACATCTGCCATACCTCTGGACAACCTCTGGTGTGATTTCACCACGCTGCCATCATAAAATTTTTCTTCCTAATATCTAGTCTGAATCAATGCTCTTTTAGTTTAAAATCCATACAACTTGTTCTATTGTAATAGGCCCCACTAAAAGTTTGACCTTCTTTCTTTGTGCTACTTACAAGTATAAATCTACTTAAAGATCTTTAGTTCACACTGAAAACTACTGTTTTAAAACAAATAATTAGATAGTAATTCAGCATTAACAATAGTTTCTTGTATTCTTTTGCTTGATTTATTTTTTTATATAGCTCCATGGATACATTTTAAAGAATTCTATCGTAGATGAAGAAAGTTTCCCAGATACATCAACATGACATTTAACAAAAACAGTTCTTCTGAAATATAAAAAGGAACACTTTCTCCACATCCACCATATTATGCTTAGAGTAAGAACCAGAGTCCTCTTCCAAACAATATTTTTATATTAGTAGCGTAGCAGTTAAAACACCATGAAAGAAGTATTAGCTTGTCATCATTGTTTATTAGAAATAGGACAGGACACCAGTGTGTATGTAAACAAAGTGCTGTGAAACAGCCCTTAAAAAACATTTTATTAGCACCTCCTCTGAAACATTTTCTTTAGTATTTATGTGTTTCTCCACACTATCCATTTTATACAAGATGATCATTTGGATTGGCATGGACCCTACAGATCATCTAGTTCCAACTTCCCTGCCAAAGGCAGGGATGCCTTTCACTGGGTCAGGCTTTTCAGAGCTCCAGCCTGTCCTTAAACACTTCCAAGTGTGGGGCATTTACAACTTTTCTGCAATCTGTTAGTTTTTCAGCAGCCTCACACTAAAAAGATGTATGCCTTCTCTTTTCCAGGCTGAACAAACATAATTCACTCAGCATTTCATCATAGTAGTGCTCTGATCCTCTAATCAGCTTGGTGGCCCTCTTCCAGACTCATTTTAACAGGTCCATTTCCTTGTTTGGCTGGGGACCCCAGAGCTGAATGGGGTTTTCTGAGTGGGGATTCATGGTGAAGCCTCGAGAAGGCTGACCTAGAACAGAGGCTAGAGAGAATTAAGAATAAAATAGATATTTATTGGAAGGCCATAATGGATACACCTTGGGAAGTACAAGAACCTGACCAGGGCTACACCCAAGACACAACTAAAGATGGTCACACTCTGGACGACTGGTCATGACGTCTCACATTTTTATGAGTATTGGGGTTAGTTGCTTCAGGTTACGAAGTCCCACCCTTCTTGTTTTCTCTCTTCAGTCCGCCATTTTTTATTCTTTTGGGCCTGAAACTTGTAATGATTTTCCTTATCAAGTTGGAAAAGGAATTGTTTTGTCTACGTACTCTGTGAAGAGAGCTCACTAACAATATGTGACTCAAAACTACACACCTAGGCAGCATGAATACGAAAAATATGAAAGCTACAGGATATAAAAAATATGAAAGCTAAGGTAGCAATAAGAACGGAGTAGAGGTACAGCATCACCTCCCTCAACCTGTTGGCCACGCTTCAATTTGACTTTCTTCTTACTGTTTTGAATGTTGCTGATCCTCCCCCATTTAATTAATTTATTTATTTGTTTTATATTTGTGTTCTTCATATTTTGACTGATCAATTGACCCTTCAAATGTGAGATGGATTAAAGCAGATGTGCAGCGTTGTACCTGTGAATGTGCTCGTTCAATAATGCATGCATGGCTGTTGCAAAGAAGCTGAATTTATTTCAACACGAAGGGGACTGGAGAATGCCCCATGTTTTAGGTAAATAAATGTCAACAGCTGAGTGGATCAGTTGATGATCTAAGTGTTTCTCAACAAGTTCAGTAAAATGTGTCTCCCTAGTTGTGCTGGTTTTGCATTAATTGATGTTTGGTGAGAAGGGAAGAAGCCACCCGTGGAAATCATGTTTCTGATAAACTGCTAAGAGCCTCCTCTGCGCCTACCAAAAGCCAAAAGCTGGCTAGTTCTGAGAACTGACAACCTATTAAACCATTTAGAAGGTGGGTCTCCCTCTGTGAGAGCTGCATTTTAAAGATGGGAAATCTCTCTCTTGCTTCCAGCTTTGAAGAGATGTCTGGGTGCCGGTCAGGCCAGCCCCACTCCACCGCAGCCAATGCGGCCCGGCAGGGCTGGGCTGGACCCCAGTGGTGGCTGGGCAGGGGATGGGAGGCTGGGGCTGCACCAGGGCTGCAACATCTTTCTGACACTGAGCCCTGCCCTGCTGCTGGCTCGTGCTGAGCTGGGGTCCAATGAGGCTGGGGAGTGACCACAGACTGGGCCAGGCCTCCTCCACCACAGCCTCCCCGCAGCGCCAGTGGCTGCAGAGGGCAGAGAGAGGGGCCCAGTGAAGCCTGCAATCCATCACTGACTGCTTCCGTCACTGCCCCAGCAGAAACCATCTTGACCATCCACAGTCCTGGGCAAGATATTAACTGCTTCACTGCACAGATGAAACTTGCAAAACATTGATCCTCTCTTGAGTGAGAGAAAAGGACAGAGTGAGGACACATAGGAGACAAAATGAAGACACCAAGGTCAGTAAAGAAGTAGTCAAGTCCCAGATGGAAGGAGAATGAGGACATGCCCTAGTATTGAGCTGAAAGTTCTTTTGGACATGGACTCTGATACACCAAAATACCTCCTTTAATTCATGAGAAATTATGGGGGATGGAGTGTTTAAACAGCAGACATGAGCAGAGGTATCTATAATGAAGCAAAGAAGACATTGAAGTAGCTATGATCACATGAGAATCTTGAACAAAGAGAGAGATGAGAGTGATGAAGACCCTTTGCCTCCAGGGAAAGAAGAAAACCTCTGTTCCCAGAGATTAAGATGATCACAGAGACAGATGAACAGCTTTTGAACAGCTCATCTGTTGGGTTCTCCCCCAACATTGTGGGTTGCAGATCTGAGCAACACCTGGTAGGTTGTGCTGCACCCACAAATGAAGCAGATAGGCCTTGCTTTTGGTCTTCAAAGGTTGATTATTGTCTCTTATCTTCTCTTTGAGCCTAGGATAACACAGGCTCTTCACTCTTGAAAAGCATCCCAGCAACACCACTGAGAGGCTCAAAATGTCTAAATTTATACAAGATAAGCAAACCAATTACTTGACACCATATTCTTAAAATGTCTATTGTTATTACTTTACTACCAATAATTAGTTATTTTTCTATTCATGTAACATCAGCACTGTGGCCAATTCTATCCAATAACACTGTGTTCTCAACACTGCAGAACATGGAGGAGGTGAAGAAGGAGAAAGAAAACTGAGACAATGCCCAGAATTCTTCATCTTGAATCCTCACCTACACCCATACTGTGTAACATCCAGTATCAGATAAGTAAATTTTTTATTAAATATTACATCTTTGTGTGAGATGGGTGAAATTTTTAAAAGGAAGAACTTCACCAGAGAACACCTGACTACGACTCATTTTATATTTTTACTGAAATCTAATAAGTATTTTTCTTAGATATGGGCACACTAAAGAACAGATTTTTCTTGGGGTCTTCCAGGCAGACAGTATAAGGTTTGACTACTGCAGACTTAGATCCCATCACCAAAAATAACTCTCCAACACTATCATGGTAAGCTTTAATATATTTTATACATATTTTAAATCACAGACATAAGAAAATAAGACTAACTAGTCTCCCAAACCACTCCCAAGCCTGGGAAATAGCTATAGTGTGCAATCAACATGAGTTAAGAGTTCTGTCCCCATTTCTAGTGTACACAAGGAAAATCTTCATCAATGGTCATGAGTGTTGGGGATGGGAAGCAATTGCAGCAATGCTGAATTTACTAAAAGGGCAAGACTGGTAATTTGCTGCTTAGTATTTTCCCCCTAAAATATAGAGAAGGATGGGAAGAGTGAAAAAATGTTAGGTTAACAGATTACCTTTGCACTGTTCTCTTCTCAGTACAGACAGAGTAACATGAAGTTACTGTCTGAGGGACTTGGATAATAATCATTTTTTTACTCATATAATTAAGATAATGCATTATATTGTTGAAAGTTTAATAGAAATATGCAGTAAATCACTAATAAAGGAATAATAATAAAAGTTGAAATTCAAAGCCAAAATCCTGTTTATGGATTTATGGATTTCCCTGGACACATAAATTGTGCTTCAAATTAGGTTCATGTGTTGTTGTTGGGTTTTTTCCTGAAAAATTGTTCTGCAAATTACTTTCTCATGTAGACAGGCTTACTTTTTTCTTTAGGTTTACCTATATACATACAAAATATATAAAGATATATATAAAAATATATGAAGATATATTCAGAAAAATAAAGTTTAGCAATTTAAAAATTTTCTTCTTTAGAAATAACTAACTTTTTAGTCTTCCTCATATTCACAATCACTTAATCAACACACTATCACATGCCCAATTTCATTTCCATATACTCCGTTGATCTCCTGATAAGGCTGACTTTTCATTTGGTTTCCAACCTCTATTTTCTTTCTTGTATCTCACTTTATGACACATTGTGCAGAGCAAAAGCATGCATTGAGTTTATGTATGTGCTGGTGATGGTATATGAATCTGTACATACAAGAACAAAGTAAAATTCCACAGCTGGCACTTTAAGTATCTGAAGCTTTTTAATAAGATTTTGTCCATGTCTGCAGTGCTTTACAAAAAAGAAAAATTATATCCAGAGGCTAAAATGTTAGGGTCGGAGGCAACAGACAGTCTTTGGAAAATTTGACAGTGTCAAGTGTAAGTTTTTATACATATACATATATATATATAAAAATTTCTGGACAAGTATTTTTTGTGTGTTCAATGTTTTATGACTGAAAGGTATTGTAACCTCCTTATTGCTTACGCAGTAGTTAGCATGTTCATTTCATCTAGATTTTAATGTAGTTACTTTGCTATCCCATTGTGGTCAAAAAACCATCTTTTTCACTTGTTTTCATATTTCTGTGTTTACATACACAACATATGGTATCTTGACATTTTCCAGACGTCTGAAATAATCATGGAAACTCACTCATGAACTGCTTTATGATGTAGAATCCAAGAGTATTTACTAAAATAAAGCAAAGAAAGAAATATTTAGAGAGCAATGCTTAATGATAGACAGTGATGCTATGTTATTCGTCATCTGAAGAAGCAAATCAAGAAAAAAAGAAAAAAAAAACTCAGAAGTTTCAAGTGCTTAATACTCTGAATAAAGGTGGAAACCAGAATGCCGATATTCAGTACAAGATCATTTCTCTTACACAGTCTTGATGATGGCTGAAATCCCACTTCAGAAGTTATTTGTAGATTTAGTTCTTATATTCTACACTAATTTTTCAGGATGTCTATAAATGTCCTTGTAAAGACATTCCTTATGGAACTAGGGATTGAATTGAACATGATTAGCAATCACCCTACACTTTATGTAATTTTGCATGTGACTTGTGGCATGTATCACAAGAACTATCTTTTTTGATACTCTAAAGTCCTAGGAAGACATTCTGGTGATAGGATCCAGGATTCTTTGGGTGCAAAAATGTAGCAGGTATTTTCAGGAGTGTTCCATTTCTGCTCAAGTCAATTTAACTCTCACAAATTATTATTTAAGCAAGTTGTAAGTTTTTCTCCTAATTTCTCTAGACTTTCTTTCCCCATTTGTGCAAATGGACATCAGTGATTTCTCTTTATCTTTTATCTTGTGCTTTTCAGCTTGTAAGCCCGTCACAGCATGACTTGTTCTTTACTCTATATGCAGTCTGGCTACAGCAATAAATAAAAGGTTAAATACTACAAAGGTATGTGTGGTAGGTTGACTCTAGCTGAACATTACATGTCCAGCAAACCTGGTCTATTACTCCCTTCCTTGGCTGGACAGGGAAGAAATAATATAACAGAAAAATTGTAGGTCAAGGTAAGGACAGGGAAGGATCATTTACCAGTTAGTACCGTGGAGACTCAGCTCAAGGAAATTATTTTATCCACAATCAAATCAGTAGGGTGATGAGAAAGAGAATCAATAATAATATTCCTTTCCCCTTCCTCCTTTCTGGACACAACTTCACAAAATATTTTTCTACCTTTTTCTTCTCAGTTCTGCTGAGGAATGGTGGCTGGGAGTTACAGTCAGTTCATGCCACATGGTCTCTCCTGCTCCATTGTCCCCAGGGGCAACACTACTCACATCTTTCCCATGCTCTAGTGTGCCATCTCACCCCTGGGACACAGTCTTCCACTAACTTCTCCAATACTCTTAAATGTTATCCTATAGGTGCTGCCTCTCATCCTAATGGGCTCCACCTTGGATAGTGGTGGATCTATCTGGGAGTTTTCTGGCATTGGCTCAATTGGATATAGTGGAAGCTCCTAGCATCTCCTCACAGAAACTACCTCTGTAATCACCCCCTGTCCCCCACTAACAAATCCTTGCCATACAAACCCAATTCAGCACAGGAAAAAGCCTTCATATGGAGAATGAAATCCTTGAATACATATACAATCTCCAACCTAAAATGCAACCTTCTGTCTCTCCTCTTTTATCCCTGTGAAAAGGAAGATTGAGAGCTCTTTCTACACTGAATTAGTTTAGAGTCCATTAGCTTACACTTTTCAGCTGTTGCAGGCATATTCTAGCATGTATTTTTTGTACCTTTCTAAAATGCATTTTTGCTTATTACCAGAACCATTACTAAATCATAATTTTCTCTAGTTACTGGAATAGAAAAATTGTAAAGGAACACTTTTACCTCACTGCCGCATGAAACCCCTTTTGCAGAAAGTAGTTATTTTTAACCTAAATAATTTTAATACATGGCCATAAAGTTTTATAACCCTTGGCACTGACCTATGTCAGAGTACTCAGTCTTCATTCCAGAGTGGTTAATTTTTATAAATCATATTATAAAGGTTGCTCTGATTTCAGAAGTAGTTACAAAGTTATTTAGTAAGTGGATATCGCACTCTTGAGAATTTTTTTTATTTTTGATAATAATTCTTTGTGAGACTTCATTTTCATTTTATTTCTCAAAATTCCTTTCATCTTATTTCAAGCACATATCTCATTAAAAAGGACATCTCTATAACAGCCCAAAGCATTCCTAAAGCAAAAATTTTTAGCAGCTACTGAAGAAAGAAAAGTCCCAAAACAAAACAAAAAAATCTCAAAACCCTTATCTGATTTGAAATTTTCTTTTCTGAGTCCTTAAGATTGACTCTTATTTCAAAAAGACAAATAAATTCTCAGAATCATCTTTAATAGAATGCTAAGGTATGTATAGCTAAGTTGCCAGTTAGAAATTCTTGGATAATAATGGAATTAATTATGATGTAGAAATTTAAATGTTCCAGTGAAGTACATTAAAACTCTCTGATTTCTATCCTAAATAAGATAGTGTGCATTTATTATTTTTTTTGTTGTGTAAGGACAGCCTGTTGAGACTTTTTTGCTAACATAATCCTTTTCTTACATCCATTCTCTTGTTATAGAATGTGAATGCAGGAAAAACCAGAGAAATGTTTAAAGGAAAAAAACATCTTGAAATCACTACTCTAATCAAAACAGAGAATAATGGAGGAGGCTTTGTCATTCTTCTTAAACTGAGGAAAATTCAGACTACTAGTCAGACTACTACTTTACCCTCAAAGGGTGATGCCTTTAAGTTCTTCATGTTATTGATTGATTGCAGTAAATATTGGATCTGATGGAAGGTCTAAATGAAAGAATGATGTGACATTTAGGGCATGATTCTGGATATAAAAATAGATAAAATTTTATTTCTGTCATTAGGCCACTAAGTTGCTCCCTCAGTTCCCATCATTAGCATAATGTTATGTGTCTGTGTGGTGGGTTTGGTATGTATGTTTTAAAATTTGTGACTGAAGCATGTATTTCTTATAACAGTAGAAACTACAGCCTGTGTCTGTACCCAAATAAACCATAACCAAGTCTTTTCTTTGAAGTTTCCTAATAAGGACCTACAGAAATCTGCGTAGTGTTTACTACAGCACCAATACCACAAAAATCTTTCAGCTTTATTTATAAGAAAATATTTTATCTTTCTTAAAATGTAATTGGCAGAAAACAAAAGAAGATAATCAGAACACTGTCGAATTAATATATGTTGATATATATATCTATATGTTTGTATGCTACGTCTAAAAAAGATCCATCTTCCCTTTTTCTCTGGTAAAACCATCCAACACTAGTTAAACAAGTTTTGCTTTTACTTAAAGTGAAAAAATCAGTTTACTGTCAACAAACTATAGCGTCTCTTAAACATTATGGAAATTGCCCAAAGTCTGATAAATATTTGTAATCAACATGTGGGTAATATAAGATATGATTAATAATTGTGCAGTAACTGTTTTGTGCATTAAGAGAAGTGTGATAATCATGTCCTGACAGCTTGTTGGTAATAGAATTTATTTAGAGTTGACATTTATTCTATTCAACCCTTTTAAAGCCAGCACTCTGTATGGTGCACATGCTACCTACCAATGAGAACAGCATATAGAACTTGGGCTGAAGCTGTGTGACATGCAGTAGTTCCTCCAATTACAATTTTCTGTATGTTTTAAGTAGTTTTCTTATAAAATGGAGAAGGAAACTACTGTACCCTAAGATTTCAGAAGTTGCCTTCAGCCACTGAATTAGTTCCTTATTTTTTCTAATCTGTTACTTAAAAAGAAAGAATTTCTTTGCTGACCACAGCAATTTAGTTATTGAACTGTCACTAATGCCAGTGGGACCTGTACAACAAAATCCTCTGACACCTTCCTTTTTTACTGTTTTTGTAATTTGATAGATATTAAACTGGATGAAGCACACCTTTGCATAACTGAATCTCCCAGTACCTACTCATAGCTCCAGATCTCCCAGCTTTATAAAGCAGAGACAAGGAGCCGAGAAAAAAGTGTTATGTCTTCAGGACATCTTTTCTCATTTGGGTGAATGAAAGGTTCAAGTGTGTCTAGGGCCTGTTATCTCAGCTCCAACTTTTGTGAATAGCAAAACGGCGTAATCATAGTAGCCAATTTGTAGCTGTGGTTTACATCTAGATCTTCCATCACAAGACTCTTACAAATGTTTGCCTAAAGAATGTCTTAACTCCCTCAATCTCTCTTTTCCAATCTTCGTGGAATAACAAGTTATATTCCTTGACCAATGTAATAAATAAGATTTTGGGACAAGTACTTGATAAAATGAACCCAGATGAAGCTCTTGCTTGCCTGTACTAGCTTTCACTTTAGCAGAATTTAATGAATAAGAGGACTCTTCTCATCTGAAATATCACTACCAGTTGAATATATTTCAGAAACAGAAGACTACAGTTTGGATTACTTTCAGAGATAGTGAAATGTGCACATCCCCCTTCCTTTTGGAGAATACTTTGTCCTGGCTGTTCTACAGATGAGAGTAAGCCGTATAACATTCTCCTTAAATCTCTCAAAAGCCAGTAAGGAAAAAGCAAAAAGTTATTTTGAATATAGACTGCAACCCTCTACTTTCTGTTTGGCTTGAAATCCTTTGGTTGGAAATATCAAGCTCACAGAGGGCTGCCTAGAGCACCAAGGGTGTTCTCTCTATGCTCTTGTCTGGTTACTGTGAATTAACCCAGGAGATTCTTAGCTTTCCCTACATAAGTAAAAGCAGCCTAAGAAGAATTTGTACTGAATTTCAGAATGCAGAGCAAATGCCTACATGTTACTAAGCATTTACATTGCACAGGTTCTAATGTGCAACTTTTCTGGTCTGCAGTTTAGCAGCACTTAATGTGCTCTGGCATTGCAAATTTTAGGTTTTCTCAACACATAGTCTGTAAGCCCAAAAGCCAAGGATCCAGGACTATTCTACAGGCTCCCCAGGGAAGCACCAAGCCTGGGAGAGATAAAGAACTATTTGGACAATATTCTCAGGCGCATGGTAAGACTGTTTGGATGGTCCTGCACAGGCTAAGAGCTGGACTTGATGATCCTTCTGAGTTCCTGTCAATCCAGCATGTTCTTTAATTCTGTGATAATAAAAGCAAATTATAGAATTACTTGTAGTGCAGATTTAGGATTGTCTTGATGGTTTATAGAAAAGAATTTTTTGTCAATTTTGGCATGTTATGGGTATGCATTAGTAACAGAATTGCATTATTCTACCTTTAAATATCAGACACACAGATACACAAAATATGAGATGAATGTTAAATTTCAATGAAGCCAAAAAATCCATTTTTATTTCCAGCACATAGCATTAAATGCTCATGACTTAATTAAAATGCAAATACTGCATAACCCACTGATTTCTGCAATTTAACCATGAATAAACTCTGTCTGTTTTCTGCTTTAATTTGCTGTACTAATCAAATTAATGGTAATTAGTGAATACTTAAACAACAATAAGGTAGGTTATTCTTTCTGGGTTTATGTCTTTTAATAATGATATAAACATAGATGAGATAAGAACATTCAGCCTTTACTCAAATATCAACAAAGTACAATTTATGTAAATCTGCAATGCTGAATGTTGCCTGCAAAACTCATTAGCTAAAATAGGGCATCTTGAAGCCTCACATGAAACATTAAAATACAAAGTAAAAGGAGTCTGAAGATGCAAAACCAAGTGCATCTTCTAAGTCATTTCAGAGAGCTTGCTGAGGGGGAGGAATTGGTTTTAATTTGGGTTATACCTTCTTGTACCAGCTATAACATCAACAACAAGAAACATTAAAAGCCTCATAATCTCTAAACATACCATAAGTATGGGAAAAGGAAGCTGCAGCTGAAATAAGTGGTAGACTTCTCACTGAACTTCTATGTGTAAACTTGAACAACAAACAACACAATGCAATGGAACACAACCCCACAGCGGAATTATGTAGTCATAATCTAGGCATCAAAAGGAAGATTATCAAGCCTAAATAACTGTTGCGTGGTGACTGTATTAGACAACCCGGATAAGTTTTGTAGTACTGTTTGTTACAACGCTTTTCAAACCTTTGGGCAGTAAATGTCAAGAATACAGATAGAAACGGTAAGGAAGAAAAGTCAGTTTCCTTTTTTCTTTCCTTGAACCTTTAAAAGCTATGTCCTTCCTTTTTAAACACTTTTTGATGTTTAAACCTGAAGTAAGGACTCCTTAACTCTCCCAGACTTACTGGAGTTTTAACCTGGACCCGCCTTCCTCCTTCAGCACCCACTGCAGCAAGAAATGTAAGTACAGGAAAGGAAATATTATTGTTCTTTTGCCTAATGGCAGTGCTCCATTCTGCAGCCGTGAAACTAGTTTCAGAACTGCTCTATGGCAAAAGCCTGGTGGCACCAGTCAGTCTTTGGAGTAAGAAATATTACATAAGACATTATATGCTAAGAAAATATCTTAGTAAACATTAAATTCATTTCCACTATCTCATAAAGGCAAATTTTGCAGATTTCAGGACAAAAACCTGCTTGATAGGATATACAGTCAATGGTGCACAAGAATAAATAAAGTTTCAAGTTTGAGATAGAGTACTTATCCTCTTGGTGTCACGAACAAAAAATATTGATTCTTTTTTTTCTCCTTTCCTTTTTTCTTTACATACTACAGCATGAAGTTCTTCAGAGGTTTCTTTTGATGACTTATTTGTTTTGATTACAAGATAGTAGAACAAGCAGCTCTTGAAACTGATATTCAATAAATTTGGAATTTGATAGGGGCGGATATAGTGAGATATTATTAAAACAACAAGAAATATCAGATTCTGATTTCCTGCTAAATTATACCTACTGATTTTATTTTTTAAGAGTCAGGGTGAATGTAAAGTGCTGCAGGCTTATAAAGACCTCAGCAGAGCAATGAAATAATTAATACATACTTTTTATAGTCATATTTTCAGTCCAACTAATTTCCACTAACTGAAGAAATGAAATCTTTTCCTTCCAGCACGCACTATTTGAGGGTGCAAGGGTCACATATATAATGTAATCAGTGTTTACAGGAATGGATCAGCAAAGCACCAAATAAGTCTAGGAATTTTTGGCAAAGATTAGATTTCTCTTCCAGTTTTGATAAGATGGATAATTGAAAAATAAATTAAGGAACTTACACTAAATAACACATGGTAGAAACTTCAGCATTATAAAGCGATACAGGTCAACAAAATCCTATTCAATTATGCCAGTCTGCACTTCTATAAAATCAGATCCTAACTTAATCTCCTCCATGACAAGGTAAAAAAAAAAACAAAACAGTGAAGAAAACCATAATTAAGTGGTCTGCATGGACAGAAATTTGTTAATTTGTTTTGAAGTACTAAATGTTGGAGAAGGCAGAATATTCTTTTCCCTTCCTTCATGAACATATTTAAAATGCACCTAAGTGCCTAAGTGGGAATGGTGGACAGATGCTGTCCTAAACGCAATAATCATCTCATTGTTAATTAGGGACAACAGGCGCACATGTTTTTTTTTCTTCTTTGGATTTTTTTCCTGCTTATAAGGGACACTATTTCTTCCCTGAGTGTGATGTGACATTTATATTCTCATCTAGAATTAGATTACCTGCTGTTGAATTAGAACACAGAATTACAAATAGAAGAGGAAAGACTAAGATCACCCTGATCTTTTTTTCCTTCTTTTTCAAAAAAATATCAGCTAAAAGGCACGAGGAAGTAGGGTTATCCAGGATCTTCCTGGGCTGAGGTTAGACCACAAGACTGCCATTTATCCATCAGTTATTGACCTCTTACATAATATGGGTATATCCTGATTACTCATCAAATGAGATAATCCATTTTTTTCTTTTATATAGCTTTACATATCCATCTTCCGAAGTCTTGCAAATCTACTATAGTTTCTACATTATGCAGCTAATGGATGTCTTAAATTAATAATAATATTTTAGAGGTTATAGTCTACGTCCTCAGCAGTAGTAAATTACTGATATTCCATTTAAACAACTTATAATTTGCATTTCATCCTCTTTTCAAAGGATGAAAGGTCATCTAATAATATCCCAGTAATTTGTTCTCCTGTAGAAAGAAAAAACACATTAATAGCAATTAACACAATGCGTCCACATGTCAGGCTTAATACAGATTACTGCTTATTTCAGTTTATGAAAACATTGGGAAAATTTCCAAATCCTGGTACTTCATCCCTCCAAATCATTAGTGTAGACTGATAATCTTGTATCATGAATAATCTTAATTTAAAAAGCATACAACAAAAATAAATTGGCTTGCCTTTACACTTCCAGTATTACTTCTTCAACAGTGCTATCTGGGCAATACTCTTAAACAATTGTCCACTGCTGATTATGATTATGATACACTGCTGATGTAGGTGATCAAAACCAGTGCTACTTCAAAGTGATTGCTGGAGAAATCAGTGACAGTTGCAACATTCATAAATGCCTTGGGATTAGCATGATACTGGCAATAATATGAGGAAGATTAAGAAATAAAAGGAAGAGAAATATTTTATTTATATGCTGTGGTCTTTTAAAAGGTATTTTAATCAAAGGTCAGATATGACTTACTTTTACCAAGAGCTTACTATTTATCCAGTCCTGTTGTTAGAATAAGTTAAAAAAAAATCATAATGTGGAGGTAATACCAATCTCTTTCTCTAAAAGTCTTACATCCTTTCAGAAAGGTATATCATCACAGCTCAGTTTGCAGGTGGATTAGAATGAAGACAGGTTAAAGAACTAACAAGTTTTCTTCAAGAAACCAATAGCAATGCTGCACCCAAAATAAAAACCAAACAAAAAAATACCCACCGATGGTTAAACATCATTTGTTCTGATCATTCAGTAAATTAGAAGTCACCCAAAAATACAACACACAGAGGCTTTAATAAGTAAGGAACTTTTTGCTTTTCCTGATTTTATTTTTTTTAATTTCAAGTGGTAGTGAAATCACTTCTTTTGCTTTTTAGAAACATATTTATATTCATTCTGTAGAAGGAAAAACCCCCCAAAAAACAAAAAAAACCCTACAATGAAAAGGCATAGAACTCAAGAAAAGCGCAAAATATCAGTTTTCTTTTTCATTTAGCCTTAGGAAATAGCTATTCCTTTATTTTGGCCCAATGAGGTATTCAAGCCCTGAAGGGTTGAATTCTGGACCAGTAGCTGTGTAAGAGAATTACATACTAATGGAATGAAGGCAGGATCTGTAAGATAAGGATACTTTTCTTATTTGTCTTTGCACACAAATGTGGAAAGCTGAGAAAAGGTGAAATGTCTTTGCTGAAAGGAAATAAGTAGGCTGCAAACCACAAGGTTTTCGTGAGAACTTCTGAGAAAACACAAGCCACAGCAGTGCACTACTGATGCTATTACAGGAATATTATTTCTTTCCCAGTCAAATTTCCGGCCCAGGATGTTGTCTCCTCTGGCATGGTTACCTGCAGATGTGTTGCTCCATTCAGAGTTCACAAGCTATGTATGCTTGTTTGTTTCCATATCAGGATGACAGAGATGGGAGATAATATCACTTCTTTTTGTAGAGAGCAAGATGGGATAAATCTGCAGATAAAGGAAAACGGAGTTTGAATATGCTCTTTATCCCTTTCTGTGAAAATTTAAAATCTAGGTTATTTAATTAAATATTTCCCTGATTTTGCTGGGTTTTAAAATTGCTATCTTATTCTGTATGAGCAGTACCTCTGATCATACTAAAACTTTAGATTCTCTCATGCTGCATAAATGAACTCAGAAACCATTGTGCATTGAAAAGATATTTTATGTTGCAGGTTCTAAAGTTTTAAAAGAGGAAAGCCTTCTCTCCAAGTTTAACATTTTTATTTTTTTCCTTGGTTATACAATCCTACACAATTCTAAATAATTAGATGAGAGATAATGTTCATCAGCAGGGATTAATTTTCTGTCAAAAGCACAAGTCCACATGGGAAAAATAACAAAAATATTATACACTTTTCCCAAGTATCCACCGTTAAGCCTGAAACACTTGTGAAACACTTCCTACCTAATAGCTGCAAATATCGGTGTCCCACACGACTGTGAACTTCCCTTCCATCCAATTGCATATAGCAATATTATTGTTATTTTACAGAAAAGGAAACAAGATAGAGGTTAAATTATTTCTCTGAAAAAATAGAAATAAACAGGGAAGTAAATTGCACTCAGAATACCTAAATATTTATCCAGTGCATTACCAATAAAATTATCCATTCTTCAGAAATGCAGTGGTATCTGAAGGTAGGTGACTGACTACCCACCATGATCAGTTTCCCATGAGGTGTTTCAATGCCTCTGATTTTGGGAACAGATAAAGAAAAGCATCCTAATGTCAACCTTCTCAATTAAGTGGGTTTGACTCTCACTCTCACAGGCTTAATGTGTGTTCCTGACAAACAAAATGTACGACTGGGACAAGAGAAATAGATACCTGTTATACCTGAGTCAAGTTCACTCAGAAGGGTCCATAAGAAGTTTAATGTTAGAAACCCTCTAACGACTGAATTGCAAATGATGTAACCTCTCTATGAATGTTTCTAGCTTGGAATTTTTGAGAAACATATGCTACTGTCAAGTTTTAATTAAATATATTGAAGGCTAAATAACTTGAAAGCCTAGCAGGGTTGTGGCCTTCTTGGTGGTGTGTGTTTGTTTGTTTGTTTGTTTGTTCCATTTTGGTTTGGGTTGGTTTGTTTATAGGAAAATCTAATTGATGAACTCTCCTGGATGCTTTATGTGTTGTTAACTAAATATCTCAACTATAGGATTGTTTTCTGAGAAAAAAAGAAGGATACTATTCCATGCATTAGTTTTTCAGAATACAGGTAATTCACTTAGACATAGAATTTTTCACTACTTGTAGATTTGGATTGAATGCTCTGAGAAAAATACAAGTAAATCCTGAAGAACAGAGCAAGAAAGATGTAAGTTAATGTGTTGATCCACTAATAAAATGAGTGAAGTGAAAGTGTTTTCCTTAACACATTGTAATAGACATATAGAGAAAAATGCAATTATTGTTGAGATGAGTGAAATATTAACTATATTAACTATTAATTATAATGTCATACCCTGTGACTTTGACATTTATAGTATCAAAAAAGATTTTATGGCTTCATTGTAAAATGTTGTTCTGTGCATCACTTAAAAAGAATGACTTGAATGTTGTATTTTTGCACATGGTCTTTGTGGAACTGATTTCAAAAGAATGACTGCTCATGCTTCAACGGGACTTTTTTATATGTATGCATGCCAAATATAAACATAAAATATTTTTAATGAGAATTTCTTATGTCATAACTCTAGATTCAATTATGCAATTTGTCTAGCTTGCTGGGATTTTAGGGCTAATGGCAAAGTAATTTAGAGGTATGAAAATTATATCTATGTGCTAAACTGGAGATGTCCTTATGGTTTTCTTCTGACTGAAAAAAAGGAAACTCCCTATATAATACTTCATTGACTTTAATTTTGCCTTGTCTTCCAATACTATACTTGTGAGGATTCACTGACACAGACTATGCTTATGCCTGCAAAGCAAATCCAGTTTACCAGCATTTATAATTCACTATGCTCACATAAAATTTTCCACTCAGACTCCTTTGTCTCAGTCAGCTTTAGAAACACAATCTTCTGATTATTCTTCTTACTCTAATATTTCCTTGTTATCTCTTTCATCAGAACAGTCAGTGTCAGAGGGTCAGAGTAACCAGACATGATGTCCTCACTTCTGTTCTTGCCTCGTTTGTGTCTCCCTTGGCTTTGACTGTACCAGAGTCAAAAGGTGTGCAGTGCTACCCAGTTCAGCTTCTGTAGCTGTCTGATCTCTGACATCTCCCCCTTTTCTGTTATTTATGCAAAGAGTTTGTTTACTTTGTTGTTAAAGCAGTTGGCACCTGTAACGCTATTGTTTATCTTATTAAGACTATTACTTGTCCCCTGCTAAATACTGGATAATATACATGGATCATAGATCACAATCAATAAAAACTCATGAAATACATTAACATCACTGACAAAGAGACCACAGTATAGGAGAACAAAAGAATAATGTCCATGGTCCCTTAGGAGGTAAAAATAAATGGCTACTGTTCTGAAGTTCATGCAGTTGGAGTTCAGGAGCCATGCTGTTTAGGCAGGAGGGAGTCTATTAGCTGGAAATGCTGACTTTGACATTACTGAATGTCTTTCTGGAAACATAGAGCAAGGAATAACTGAAAAAGGTTAGTAGGAGCACAATAGCCTGATAGTGAGTGAAGTGGGGACACCAGGTCTCTGTTGGCAGCCTGCCTCTGTAAGCCTCCAGACACAGCCACGTCCTGGCAGTCCTACTTCTGTTCTTGTCTTGGTCATGCAGGCTGGATGGCAATTAGGCCATTTTTCTTTTCTGTGGGTCACATTCTCTTGGAGCCAATCAATGTTTGTCCGGACGAGCAGATAACTACTTCAGACCTGCTGGCAATAAAACACAAGCATACCTTCTCCCCTAGCTTAGTAAATTAGCTAGCCCTTATCATTGAAAACTCAATTAAGGGTCTTACGTAGAAATTCTTAGAAATTGCCTCTGCACATACAAATATTCAAAGCAGTATCTCTCGGCCAGGGATCAAACTGGATTTGATTTGCTTTGCTGTCAAAATTTTTAGTGTTAGTATTAGTGTAAACATTCTTGAGGAGCCATACTCCCCCTTGTTTTGTTTTTCAGCAACATGTGTGCCTCTCATTATGATCATGAAGGCACATAAAAGAAAACAACACATGGGGAACAATAAACTCACACCAAGCAGAAATAAATCAGATAATACTTGCAACTAGAAGTACATTGAGAGATAGAGTGGTGACTTAAAAAATGCATTGTCAATTCCCTAAATGCTGTGCCATCACCCAGAGCCTGCAGTAGCTCATTTTAGAGTAAGGTCTTGGAGACCAATACCTGGGTAAGATTTCCAAGTTCACTTCAAAAGGGAGTCCAGCTATTAAAGGCCTAAACTTGGCAAGTCATAATGACCTGAGTGCAGTTTTGGTGCAGAAAACACCAGGGTTTGTTGGCATATTTCCTGCCCAGGTAAGGCCAGGGCTTGGCCAGGGCACGGCCAGGGCACATGCCTTAACTGGAAGAGTCAGAATAGTATACAAATTAAACAGCTGGTGTGTGGTTGTTATGGTTTGCCCACACATCAAGAATTACCAAGCAAGCAGTGGCTTGCTTTTGCCTCAAATATTTGCCTTATGCTAGCAAAGGCCTTCTTAGTATTAGTGCCTCCTTCTGTTTCTTTTACTTGGCCTGTTAATCAGTCAAAAAACCATGAATAACTTTAACCAATTTAATAGGACAAGATACTTTATGCTTGGCTACAGCCTTTCCTGAAAATCTGTTTTCTACTTGAATTTAAACAAATTCTCTTTTAACTAAAATTTAAACTAACTTTTACTGTTACTTTAATACAATAAAAACTGCACCTAAGAGAACTTAAAGTTAACATTACTAAATTGATCTTAATAGCACTTAAAAGAACTTGATATAACAGAACTTAAAAAGAATAACACTTAAATTAAACTTAATTTTCTTAGATCTACTAATAATCTTGACAGAAATTAATTTTAGCAGAAATTAACAGAATCTTAACTTGGCAGAACTTCAAATTAACAGAAAGTAAACTTAACATCATTTAAACTCAACAAAACTGAATTTTACCACCACTTAAACTACTACATTCAGAAACAGAACTGAAAATGAATATTACTCAAATTTAGCAAAACTTAAGCTTAATAGAACCTAACATCACTTAACAAAACTAAAATTGGAGTTGAGAGCGTTCTGTTAAAAGCTCTAGATAACAGAATTTAACTTTTTTTGATTCTATCACTATGAAAAAGTTACTGGAAATCTGTTGTACAATAGTTAAGCATGAAGGTAAAAACATGCAGGTACACAACGTTTTTGTGATTAAGGCAGTGGCAGTGGGTGAGGGGGCTGGATGCCCGGCATCAGCACCATGCAGGGGCTCAAGACAGGCCACTAGCGCCACCGGGACTCGGGGGAGGCCAGAGAGCTCCAAGGAGCCGAGAACCCACTCAAGCCCAGGGACCAACCAGCCATGGGGACAACCATGGGCGGGGGAACTCTAAGGGAGCTCCCCCACTGCCTGAAACACCACATGCCAAAGCCAGGATCGGTCGGTTCCCTGGATGCATTCCATGGATATTATTTTAGGACCCGTGTCTTGGAACCACACCCAGGCTTGTTATCTAGTACTCCAGCTGCAGCTGCTTGCAGGAGCTTTTCACCTTAAGGTCTCTTTCACTTAGGAAAGGAATACAGGGGGTTTTAGCATGTAATAAAAAATTGCTCAATGTGAAGAAATTACTGTAATATTTGTAAATTACATCAACACTACTGGAACACATCACCAGTACTCACAGTTCTGTGATTTTTCATCCAGCAAACTCACTGGCATAACCTTCTCAAGTGTGGTAGCATTTTACTTTCTATCAGATTCTGGTTTGCAAAAAGGCTCCTTTGTTGTAGCAAAGTTTGAGCTCCATTCTCTGCACACAGCCTGAAGGCTGCAAGGGTCTGCTCTGCCAGGCCATAGTGCTCCTCCTCACTGTAACCAACTGAACCTTTCTTGTTCCAGACCGAAGGAGGATGTCACAAGTTCTTTTGCAGACTTCTTTGCCTGTTGCCAAGAGTTGCAGTGGGAGATGATTCTTTCTTGACACCTCTGTGAAAGCTGTTGGCGTTTAACCTTTTAATGTGCAATTGTGCCCAGCACAAAATCATCTTAAGGGAATGAGAGGCAACCATTTTCCTGTGCTTCTCTAGAAGTTCAGACATAAGCTCAAAAATATATTTCTCTTCTGAGGACATATCCCAGTTCCAGTTCACCACTCACCTCCAAGAACCTGAAGGGATTGATGCTGGCCAGCCTCCTGGTTCCTTTCCGCAGCCCCTCAGTTCCATGGGGTTCCTCACCGGACAGCCAGATGGATGAATCCTCGCTTCCTCCCACGGGAAGCACCATTTGCGAGGATTGACTTACATGAACTCTGCTTATGCCAGCAAAGCAAGCCAGTATATTACACAGTTTACCAGTATTTATAATTCACTATGTTCACATAAAATTTTCTGCTCAGACCCCTCTTTTCCTGGTCCCCTTTAGAAACACAATCTTCCGATTATTCTTCTTACACTGGTAATTTCCTTCTTTCCTCTTTCGCCAGCAATGTCAGAGGGTGAGAGTGACCAGATATGATGTCCTCACTTCTGTTATTGCCTTGGGTTTTTCTCTTCCTTGGCTTTAACTGTAACAGGGCCAAAAGGTCTGCAGTGCTACCCAGTTCAGCTTCTGTAGCTGTCTGATCTCCAAAAATAACATGCTGCTTTTTAGAGCAAAATATTAGAAGAGCATTAAGGAATCTGAACATATGGATACTAAATTTCTATAGATAATACTACATATTATGTAGATTAATAGCAGAATACTGATTCAAATTTTTGCTAGATATAAATTCTCATAATAGTGGTAAAATCACTAAATCACTTGATTTTGTTCAGAAAAACTAATCCTAAAATAAATAGAGGAGGATATAGATTCATTTGTAAATAGACGACAGGGTTTTTTTTCATTTTTTAGTTCTTGTTTTAAAGGTGGGCTTTTTTTTTTAGCTTTAAACAGAGATCTACTTCATCCGACCATCCAAGCCAGGACAAGAAAGGAAAGCAATCAGTGTCATAAGGGTATCTGACATACGCTGATAGTTGTTGTGTTTCAGTAAATAACCCATCTAGAAATTACATAGGAAGGACTTCTGATACCAAGGAATTTTTGTGACTTAACAATTAAATAAAATTGTGTTTATTACAAAATGGCAAAGAATGGTGGATGTATTCTGTGAAATAAAAAAAAAAGAAAACACACTGCAGAGCGGTTTTATGATTTTAAATAATCTACAAGTAAGTGAAAAATCATTAGTCTACCTACAGCATGGGAAATATAATTATATAGTTATAAACTATGCTTTTTGTAAGAAAAAAACACTTGCAAGGAGTCTGTAACACACTACTCCGCATGCTGTGGTCTAACAAAGACTTACTAACAACAAGTTAAAAGTAAATAGGGTGTTTTAAAAATTACTTGATTCAAGAAAATATATTAAATTGCCAGGAGCCTTGATGTCTGGCAAGACATGTTAGCAAATTGTATGTTAAGAGTTTGGAAGTGAAGTGAAGAGTGGACACATAATAACCGCACAAAGGCTGAGTGATTAACAGTAGATTGCTTACCACAATAGGTTCATTTTGTGGCAGCATACCTTGCTTTGTGAGAAAAGGTTAAAAAAAAGATATGAAAGCCAGCAGATTCTAAGTGGAGAACATATTACAGAAGTGGGTACATTTGTTTGAACTTCAGCTGTTGTCTGTACAGAGACTTCAAAAAGAATATTGACAAGCTTTTTTTGTTGGTTTTTTTTTACAACTCTTGCAGAATGGAGCCATTTGGCTAAGCTTTGGTGCCATCACGCCCATGAGGGACCCATGCAGCTTTTGACAGCAGAGAAGGAGCAGTCAAAATCTGTAGTAAATGTCCAGAACTCCACATAATAAAATGGTAAAGGAAATATCCCACTGATAATAATTTGGGATGTCTTTTGAGCAGGTAAGTGACAGTTTCTTACAAACCAGGTTTAATTTTCAGAAATAAACCTCAGTAGAGAGCCAAATGCAAAAAAGTGCATTTTGCACTTCTACCAGATGACACCCCACACACAATATTGGTCAGGCAACATGTGAACCAGAACACATGTGAATCTGTTCCACACAGGTGAGGTTATCCAGTTCTATGCATGTCTGTTGCAACACGTTGAGGCAGACAGAGGAATGATACTGATGAACACTGTATTTTGTGGACTGAGATTTGTGTAGCACTTACTGGATTCTTCTGAGAATCTTTATTTTACATTTACATGTGTCAGTGTTTCAACTCTATTATGGATTTAGCCTTTGAAACTCCTAAAAATCTGCCAAACCTAAGTTTTCTCACCTAGTTTAGTAGATTAATTCAGAAAGCTACAAAAGTTTGTAATGTGAGAGATCAAGAAGGAATGTAAGAAAATCAGACTGTCTTCTTCCCTCATTAAAAGCTTATTATCCCTACTAAATTATTTTACATTGAAAGAAAGAAGAAATGTTCCTTTGGGGATTGTTCAGGCAATGAAACATTTAAAGACAAGGCAGATCAGTAGCACACAACTCAATTAGGAAGACGGTGAATCCTAGAACTTTAATCAGCTTAATGATGTTTTTAATGTATCTATTTCTCCTACCCAGGAAAATGCTATTTCCAAAAACTCAGGGAAAATTAATTATTTCATTTATAAAGAAAGAAAACATGTTCAACACACATTTGAAAGTAAGACCATCTCTACAAGTGAGAATTATATATTAAACCAGCAATGGACATTTTGTTATTCTTGAAATTGAACTTTGTGATAATATGCACATTTCATAGGAGTGAGTCGACTGTTAAACTTCCTGTCCTACGTTGCAACAGCCATTTGCTTCACTCATTGACCTATATTCTATTCCACCAAATAAAAACCACACTGCAGCATGAAAATATGTAAGCTTCTACTTATTTATAGTTATTTAGTATGAATTCAATTTTGTAGCTTTTTGTAAAATTGGGTAGGAAAATGTCATGAGGATTTGATCTAATAACAATTTAAACAGAAAATCAGAGACCATATTTTCATATTTATAATTCTTTTTTTCTTTCTCATTTCCTCTCTCTTTTCTCTTTTACTCTTTCTTCTTTTTCATTCTTTTATTTCTTTTTTAAACTCTTTTTAATTTTTATTTTCATTCTCTTCTTCTTTTGCCGTTTGCTTTTCCATTTAATTTTCTTTACGTTTTCTTTTATTTGGTTTTGTTTTTTCCCTACTTTCTTTCTAATTTTATTATTTCTTTTAATTCCGTTTTCTTTTGTTTTTATTTTTATCTTTGGTTTTGTCTTTCCTTTTGATTTTGCTTCATCATCATGAAACCTACTTCACTTACAAAAAAATCAAAACTATTGCATAATACTACATACAAATAGCTCTGTAGCAGTATATTAAACTTTTTAAAATTTAATTATTAGAAATGTGTAGGTATGCAGTAATCTTGCCTCTTCAAACTTTAAAATTCCTTAAGGAGAAGATTTCTTTGTTTTCTTTTTCTGGAAGAAATATAAATGTTCTTAAAAATTACTATTTTTTTAATAAATGCATTAGGAATCAAAATAATTAAGAATATATCTTTGACCACTTTCCCACTTATTACCAACTATTTTGGTTCGTTTGCTTATTTTTACTTCTAATATACTGAACTAATACTTGAAAAAAATTATAATATTGACATGTTAGTTTATTTTGAGAATGAAACTCATTTTGTATTGAAATGTTAAGAAGAAAAATAACAGAATGGCAATGTTGGATATAAAACCTAATGTTTATACTTCTTCTGAAGTAATAAATATATTTTAATAATTTTTTCTTCATAGTTGTCTGACAGGAGTTGTGACATATACCTTTTTAAGTGGCAAAGGAAAGTTAACTTTTGTCATAATGAAAAAAAGTTTTATCTCCTAGTCATGTATTAATTTATGTAAGGAAATACATTAATGGAAATATTACTGACAGTAACCACAGATGGCTTTGAGGTTCCCACTTTCTACCTGAATTCATGTGCTTTGTTAATATTCTTTAATTTCAGTAGAGACAGTGAAAACCAAATGGGGAAAAAAAATAATATCCCCCCCAAAAAAGACCACCACCATCATCCCCACTGCACTCCAAAACAATAAAATGAAGTTCCAGTATGTATTTAAACCAAAGTTATGTTTTCTTTTAATCTAAGAGAACCATATTTATTTTTATGATTACATTAATATTCATATTTGTGTTTATGTAGACTGAGTATTAATCGGTAATTAAATTGGCTGGTTCAACAATACACAGATTTTTTTATTTTCATGTGATTCAATCATTTGCAATATAAACTTCACATTTTAAGTTCTGCTTTTGAAAATACTTTAACTTTACAAGATTTCATTTTTTCAGGATTAAAAGTTATATTACACCCCTAATTAGATACTGAGTTTGGATAAAAGCATTTCATCTCAGTTGAATTGCAAAACATGAGATTTGAACATTTTAATTCTGTTGAAGATTTTAGTAAAAATTTAAACCATCAGTATATGCAAACTCCTTATCTACGTTACTATTCAGACAAAAATGGTTCATGTACACCGGCTCACTATGGAGCAATGTTACAATATATTGTTTTTCATTTCATATTCAGCAAAGCTACCTGTTTCAAAATCCAACGTCTGCCATTTTAACTGATAACTTTTCAATCAGCTTTGCTTAAAGGTAATGTGTGTATTGAAAAGACTGGATTGCAGCTATTCTCTTTTATGTGCATATAATTTCTCAGTAGATTACTTTTATTGGACTGAGATCATTTAATACCCACAATTATGCAACCTGGGCTGGATGCTCTGTTACTTTAATAATTTGTGGAGAAATTGTGGATAATGAAATTCTCTTTGCCATCCACATGAAAATATCAACTCTTAGTACATTTAATGGAGCATTCAGTGTATCCTTATAGTATTCTAAAAAAAATATCCCCAAACTCCGGTCTCAGAGACTGCATCTTTAATAGTGGATATTTAGGAAAATCAATGCCATTTATTACTTTAGGGGAGTAGCAAGATTAAACAAAAAACTGTTAGGTGTGCGATGAGGAGATCACCAGACTCTTGCATAAACCAAGTCATTCTTGACTTCAATAAATTCTATTACTTGTTTTTGGAGAGTAGGGATTATGTTTCAAATATCTACTGAGTTAAATCCTATGAGAAAAACTCTCATCACCTTGATGACATCTATTAGTAAAGACTAGTTAAAATCTTCTTTCATGGCAGTAGCTCTGCTTCATTTAACAATGAACAGAGATTAAATTAAATCATATCAATAATATAATAATACTTTCAACAAGGGAAGTAATTCATTATATGATTTAATGATATGAGTGAGCATTTTTATAATGAATGAATCTGGTCATGAACGCTTAACATTCACAGAAACAGCCAAGTGCAAAGCAAATTATTTTGGGGGAGTTACAACCAGGTCACCATCACTTTCTGATTTTCCATTCATGGAAAAATTTTATCTCTTTCCTGAGAAGATTTGATCATCTGGCAGTCAACTTCAGTGGAAAAACTGTGTGTGCTGGTTATCACTAAATTTCTTATTTAGGAAAAGTATACAGAAAAAAAATTTATAGCTTCTTAACTGAAGATTGGTGTTAAAAACTGGCTGCAAACACCAGAATGTTTCAATTGGTTCAATATATTAAACCTGTCTAGAAAGACAAACAATGTTTCTCCTTACATGCTGAAGGAATATTGTACTCTAAAGCTAGTATTTCCCCTTTGCTTTCTCTGAGGCAAGATACTTAAGTTAGGAAGTCTTAACCTACCTCATTAATATTGGCAGTGTACTAGTCATTCCCAGATCCTGCTTTTAAACTTTATAAAATTGATCTTCTTAAGCAGAAATTAATACTTTCATTTTGATGGCTGGAAATTTTGATCTAAGTGGAGATTAAGACATTACAGAAAATTAAACATTTATTAATGGTTTATTAATGCTGAAAAGTTATCCTCACATTTTGTTGAGGAGAACATTTAGTGCAGGTTGCTCTGTGCAGCTGCAATGAGAAATGCAAAATCCAAAGGTCTGGGTCATAGGAGCCTGAGGCAAAAGGCCAGGAACTGGTGCCAACACTTTGCATGACAAAAGGCACAGGGCCCTGTGGCCCAGCCAAGTGAGCAGACACTGAGACAGGGCAGGAGACAATGACTTAGCTGTAGGAACTCAGACTTTGACATAGACAGTGAGGGTATAAAAGGGTAGGGTTTACTTTGCTCAGGGTCCCTCTTGGAGACACCAATTTGAGCTTTTATTTTGTTGTTGCTCCATGATTAAATTAATTGAAGGACACAGACAACTGAGACTCTGATATGTGAAACCCGGGGTTAAGCTGGTAAGGAATCATGGTCTGTGTGAGAGTCAGGGGTGCAGCTGAGAAGGGGCTTTGATTCCAGCTCAGGTGATGCAAGTTTGACTTACGGAGTGGCTTCTGGATGGTCCAACAGGAAACTTCCTTTCACTGCATTGCAGAACATATGTAAATAATAGGCATGCATATGCATGATGATGAATTGGGAAAGGGTTAACATGGTTTTTATAGAAAGAAGTTATGCTGCATAACTATGCTTGTGTACTTCACATGACTTAGGTAGATAAGAGATTATAGGAATCTGTCTGACAAAAATATATCTGAATTTTTTAGAACACTTTCCCAACAAGGACCTTAGAAACACTAAAAAAAGGATCCATCTTACCAGATAAAGACAGATTACTATCATTCCCGGTATTATTACTATATTGTAGTAATATATGGCCATGTATCACAACTAAGAAGAAGGATTCTTTTTATCTCCCTTATAGTACAATATCAAATTATTCTTAAAGTCTTGAGAAGGAGACCAACTTCACCATGACAAAGCTTCTAAGTGAAACAACATCTACAAGACAGGCAAGGTGAAAGTTGATATGCAGTCATGCTTAAGGTTCCTACCATGCCAAAGGTCTGGCCAGAAAATGGCACATGGAACTTAATGTTGTTAGGTGTAGAGTACAGCAAAAAGAAGAGGAAAAACCCAAGCATTCTGTAAATATACACTGTTGAGTTATTGTAATTCTGTATGAAAACATGTTGGTGTCTTATGGATAGATCACTGGAAATACCATCTCAACACAAAGAAGAGGAAGAAAAGGAAAAGGAATTGATGCCTTAGGCCTTTGGGTTTTCTATTCTACATTTGTGTGTGGTTTTTTGTTCAGGGTTACTAAGATCCTTTCACAAGGTGATGAAGACACAACAGTCCTTCTCCAATTGGAGACTTAAGGATATTTTTTGCAAACTTCAGGCCGAAAGTATAAACAACATGGAAGGAGGAGGGTGGGAAAGTGGGACATGTATGCAAATGGACCCAAACATATAAAATGGTCTCAGGATTGGGCACTCCTTTGCCTCCATTCTGGAGCCATCCAGGCAGAGCCTCGATTGTAGCACTGGTGCTATCCAGCTGTGGCCTTTGAAGGCCTCAATAAATATCCTTTATTCCTCTTAACTCCATCTAGCCTCTGTTCCAGTTCTTCAAGGCATTAGAGTACATTAAAAATCTCCATATCATTCTTTTTAAAGCCATTTGGCACTGTAAATTAGAGGAGAATGTGTAGTCTTCATACCTTTTCCAAGGATTGCTTTCTCTTGGAAAAAAAATTACATGGAAGACAAAGAAAATATTAGAATCTCTGTCATAGGAAACTGTACTGTAAATACTATAGCCATAGACTACCTGTTCCAATCCCTGTTAGACAAAAAAGTACATGAACCAGGGCTAAATCCTTCAGATGGCTTCAAACTACCTGTGGGATAGATATAAGATGATCAATAATATGACTAGGAATTAAAACATAAATAATAACATATTAATGTGTTACCAACAAGAAGGGATTTGTTTTGGTTTGGTTTGGTCTTTTTAAAGCACATAAAGACATAAGAAGCTATTTTCCACACAATATATCATTTAATGTGGTTACCTTTTTAGTAATAGGATATTATGTATTGGACAAGAGGCTTAAAGGTAAATTAAAACTCAAATTCATAAACTTCTAGTTCATAAAGGTAAGGTTCAAATTCATAAACCCAAAGTTCAGGTTCATAAAATTCAAGTTCAGCCTAGACAAATTAGAGCACTGGGCAATCACCAACGGTAAAAATTTTAAGAAGGGAAAGTGTTGGATTCTGCTTGTAGGACAGGTCAATCCTGGACATAGAGACAGGCTGGGGAATAAGAGGCTGGAGATCAGTGCTGTGGAAAGCAATGTGAGATCTGTTACAAACAAGTGCTTGAGATCACTCATACGTAACTTGGATGCAGATGGGTTTTGTAATACAAGGGGAGAGCTCATTCACAGACTTAATAAGTATCACTAGAGACTCTCCTTTCTTGTGAACATCTATTTCACCAGTCCAGTATACCACTCTGTTTGTTATCAAGTGGGGATCATTTGGGGGGCAGGGACCAAAACATGAAATAACACCAGGACCCTGAATCCTTTGGTCTCCACCATTTAATAGGATTCTTCAATTAAACAAACACACCACAAATAGTCAGTTCCAGTTTCACCTGGCTTATGACCTTAGCATTTTAGGAAATTAGCTATCTTAATCAGATCAAATAGGACTGGTTTTTTGGGTATAATTTACCAGTCCACCACAAGGTGCAGAAGGTTTTTGAGCCTTAACGTTAGCATAAACATTAGCTCAGCTTTTCCACCAGCTTTTGTTTCCCTTTCTGTTCCTCCTGTAAATGTCTCTGCAGTTGCTATGTTTACAGGGACAAGAATAACTCAGTCACTTTCCTAATTTCTAGTTCAGTTTTAAGTTCTTGTTCCGCTCTAATACTACCTATTGGCAAGCAGCTTCTAGACACGTGCCTAGCATTTTGCAAATAATTTCTTTATCTTGCCTGTTCTTTGAATGGCATCTAGGAACTTCTAAATGTTCTTTCGCAGCTTCTCAGTCATGCCAATTATACTGAGCCCATTTGTCTGAGAACTTAGAGCTTGGACTTTCCATGTATTTGTAAGTAGTCAGTGATATTACTTGCCAGTATGCTCATTGTGCCAAATTGTTATGAATGAGTGCTTGAGATCACTTAAAACCTCACTGGCAAGAGTGCAAGCAGAAGCCAGATTTAATATTAAGCAACTAAGTCCATTGGCAAGATTCACTTTCCTACTTACAGGGCAGTTAGAGGCACAACCAGGGAAAACAATCACAACAAAACCAAGCAAAATTCAGCAAATCAAAACAGAAAGAGCTAACTCATCACTCACTGGCAACAGAGGGGTGTATGTGTCTGTGTGTGTTTAAGTACATGCAACAAAAAGATAAAGGATAAAGAAGAAACACAGCCTAAATGTGCTTAGCAGCACTCAAACTTAACAGTGCTCTTTAACTTGTACTTTAAGCATGACAATTTAACAAAGGAACACCTAACTTCACTTGTTGTTGGGGGTTAGGTGTCCTTCCTTTTGTTCCTTCTGACCTACAGAATTTTTTCCCATTAATCACGGAGAAACCTGACTGCTGGAACTTATTGGATGCTTGAGAAGACAAAGAGTTTATCTGGGCTCAGGGGAGAAGAGGTGGCAGGTAAAAGAGAGCATGGGGGCAGCTTCATCTGGACTGGTTTCTTGTGCTTCAGAGTAGGACACACTCAGAGCTATTGTTGCTTGGAGAAAGAAATTGGCCATAACCCAGATGGAGCTGCTTCTTCTTCTTCTTGTTCTTTTTTCTTTGTCTTTGGTCCTCGCACCCCCTGTTCTGCCAGGATGTGCTGCAGCACCAGGTGCCCCGTGGAGCTGCTGATCCATCTCATCCACAGGCCTGGGATTCCAGCGAGGTGTTCCTCAGAGCCCTGCAGGAGCACCAGGACTGACTGCCCGCAGGGGTTTGTGAGGCACAGCCTCTCCTCCACCCTTCCGGTCTTGGCTGAGATGGCAGCCACGGGGTCCTGTTCCTTTTTGTTGTTAATGCTGTGGTTATTGTTGCTTGTTCTACATAGTAGTAAAGAATTTTCATTCCTATCCCTTTATCTTTGCCTGAGAGCCCCTCGATTTCAAAATAATAATAATTAGGTGGGAAGGGGTTTACATTTTTCATTCCAAGGGAGGCTCCTGCCCTCCCTAGCAGACACCTGTCTTCCAAATCAAGACATTTATATCTTAACTTATAACTTAGCCTTAATAATTTAACAGAGGAATAACACTTGACAGCATTTAACCTAACTTATAACTTCAAAGTTATACTTAGCAATTTAACTACAAAGAAACACGCAGCAACAAACACTTAGCTTATAACTTTACTTACTTGCCAAACTTATTTAGGTACTTAAATATCTAAGAAAGAAACATTTCTCCCAGATTTCCTATAGCACATGAGCACATGAATGCACATAGACATGAAGTGTCAGTGCAAGCAAGGTAACCTCTAAAGAATTCCCTTCAGAGGTCAGTGAAATACTCACTTTGGATAATTTTGCATCTCCCAAAGGGCAAAGGGTCGGGCCTGGAAGAGGGTATCAGCCCAGGATACTTTATGTTTCAGCGATGCTTCAATTAACAAGCCTCTGAGAGGCTTCGGACTTAGAGGAAGGCTGCTGATTGTTGCTGTCCAGGAGAGCTCAAAGTGCCTCATTTCAGGTCACTGTTTATACAGTCGCAAGAGAGTGGGCTTTAGTCATTACAATGTTTCATCCAGGCCAGGAATGTTATGCTGTTCAGGCAAGTAAAACTGTTTCCGAGGCTGTTTGTAAGGGAAAAAGGAGCTGGTTAGACAGCAGCAGTTTGTGGGACAGTGTTTCTGATAAGCTCTGGAAGAGCTAGGCCCACGTGCTGTTTTTGCTGCTTTCAAGGCCAAGACTAATGAGTGTTTCTCAGGGAAGGCACCACCATGGGGTCCAGGTTGAACATGAGCCAGCAGTGCCCTGGCAGCCAGGAGGGCCCTGGTGCCCTGGGGGCATCAGGCAGTGGCATCGCAGCCAGGCAAGGGAGGGGATTGTCCTGCTCTGCTCTGCTCTGGGGCAGCCTCACCTCGAGTGCTGGGGGCAGGTCTGGGTGCCACAGTACAAGACATTTAGCTGTTAAAAGAGTGCCCAAAGTGGCTCAACAAAGATGGTGAAGCTTCTTCCCCTTTGAGGGGAAGCCTTATGAGGAGTGGCTGAGGTCACTTGGTCTATTCAGCCTGGAGGAGACTGAGGGGAGACCTCACTGCAGTTACAGCTTCCTGTGAGGGGAAAAGGAGCAGCAGACACTGATGACTTCTCTCTGCTGACCAGTGATAGGAACTGAGGGAATGGCATGAAGTAATTTCAGGGCAGATTTAGGTTGGATATTAGGAAGTTGTTCTTGCACAGAGGGTGGCTGGTCACTGGAAGAGGCTCACCAGAAAAGTGGTCACAGCACCACCCTGACAGAGCTCAAAAAACACTCAGGCAATTCTGATTCTTTGGACTGTCCTGTGCAGAGCTAGGAGTTGCACTTGGATGATCCTTTTGGATCCCTTTCAACTCAGAATATTCTAAGTTCCACAGAATTATTTGCCAGTGTCACAGAATCAGTTAGGCTGGCAAAATACCTCTGTTATCATTGCATCCAACCTCTGACTGATTCACCACATTGTCAACTAGACCATGGCACTAAGCGTTCCAGTGTTCTAGAATTTCTTGAACTCTTCCCAGTGTGGAGAATCCACCTGCCTTCTTGGGCAGTCCAGTCCAATGTTTAACTCTTTCCATGAAGAAATTCCTCCAGATGTCCAGCCTGAGCCCACCCTGGCACAGCTTGAGGCCATATCTCCTTATCCTGTCGCTGGTTGCCTGGGAGAAGAGACTGCCCCCATCTGGGTACAGCTTCCTCAACCTCCTCAAAAGGAGTTGCAGAGTTATCACCCCTGAGCCTTCTTTTCTCCAGGCTAAACAACCCCATCAACCTCAGCTAATCCTCATAAAACTTGTTTTCCAGAGCCTTCATCAGCTCCATTGCCCTTTTATATACACCTCCAACACCTGCTTGTCTTTCTTCATGAGAGGCCCAGAAATGGACAGAATTTGAGGTGAGTGATAGAATTTGAGGTGAGTGACAGAATTTGAGGTGAGTGACAGAATTTGAGGTGAGTGCTGAGTGCAAGGGGACAATCACTCCTATTGTCCTGCTGGTGACTTTGTTGCTGATACAGGCCAGGATGCCACTGGTCTTTCAGGCCACCTGGGCACTCTCCTGTTTCATGTTTGGGTGCTGTTGACCAGGTCCTCCAGAACCTTTTCCACTGGGCCACTTTCCAGCCAGTCTGCCTCCAGCCTGTAGCACTGCATGGGGCTGTTGTGACCCAAGAGCAGGACCCAGAACTTGGCTTTGATGAACCTCACGCCTTTGGCCTTGGCCCATTGACCCAGCCTGTCCAGATTCCTCTGCATACCCCTCCTCTGACAGATCAACACTCCCACCCATCTTAGTGTTTTATGCAAAGCTACTGAGGGTCCATTTGATCCCCTCATCCAGATCATCAATAAAGGTATTAAACAGGAAATGGCCACCAATCTGATGCCTGGGAACCCCAATAGTTACCAGCCACCATCTGAATTTAGCTCCATATACCTCCACTCACTAGACCTAGTCATCCTGCCAGTTTCTAATCCAATGATGTACCCAAAGTAATGGTAAGCAGAAAGAAAAATATCAGTTTCAGCTCAAAGTGCATCAGTATGCCACGTTTAACATGACTGACAAAGTAAGAACAGCTTCATGTTTACACTTTTCCTAAGACTTTGTAACTAAGTCCTCCCAATAACAGAACAGTGAAGTAGAGAAAAAACTGTCTTGCTTTAAATGATTGCTCATATGTTGAAAACATAATTTTTTCAGGCCTGTTATTTTTTCCTTCATAGTAAATAAAAAAAATCCAATAAAATACTTGATTTTTGTTTTTTAAAAAGACTATAAAATTTTATCTTAATAAAGTAAAATTCCAAAATTTTGTGATAATTACAAGGAAGAGAAAGCGAGAATGCTTACTGAAAATATATGTTCCAGGGAATGCTATGTACCAGAACTAGGAGAGATAAAACCCATCTATCTTTATCTATTAATGACTTTCATTCACAATTGAAATCTATGCAGCTGGGAGAAAAACAAATTGAAAAAAAAAAAAAAAAAAAGAAAGAAATATAATAGAAAATCTACAGGAAAGTGGAAGAAACTGAAAGGTTACTCACAAATCACACATGAGGAAGTCCATCTGTTCAGCACCAGTGCCTGCACAAATACTAAAAAAAACAAAGGAAGCTCCAAAACAGAAGTGGTGATTAGAAGTCTGCTTCACTGTCGGAGTAGTTGCTGCTTGTTATACAGCCTATAAGTGCCATCTCAAAACTATTTTTAGAGTCTCTGTTTTGTACACAGTCTCACTGGGTCATGCAGGTTGGAGGATGTCTCAACTGTGATCCCTGCTTCAAGCAGGGCCAAAAGGAAACTCAGATGGAGAGGCACAGGCCTTTGTCCCCTTACGCATATGGAAGTCTCCAATGATGGAAGTCTGAAGCCATTCTGGTCAACCTCTTCCACCCCTTAGTTATCCTTAAGGTGACATGTTGATTACAATATATGCAATATATTGTCTGAACCTTACCTGTCCCCACAGCAATTTCACACTACTGTTTATCTCTGACCTCTCAATTCCTTCCCTGTAGACACCAGACTGGTGTTAAGTTTCCCAAGGCTGTCCCTTCTCCCAACAAATCCCACTTCAGAAAACCTTGTGTCAGCTGAGAAAATAATGGAATACATTCAGTAACCTTTTCTGGTCATTAATAAGGACAGGATAGGACCCAGGACAGACAGAACCCTGGCGTCCTCATTTTCTAAGCATCAAAAATTATTGTGTTTGTACTTGAAGAATGTCTGTACACAGACTAAAAAAATGTATTTAAATATCTGTAAGTAAAGTGCACAGAAATTCAAACACAGCTAAGGCCGATGGCCTGATCGTAGAATAGAAAACTGATCTCCATGTGGGTGCCTGAAAGGTATCATACAATATTGTATTTTAAATATCTTTAAAATTGAGCAGAGTGGAACCTTAGTTCGAATCTTGACATTTTTGAATTTTTTCTTTTCTGTCACTCCCATTCCACACACACAATACTACCAAAGAGCCAGGGAACAATCCTAATCAGTTTATGACAATTTCAGTTATTGTTCTGTACAAATTAAAATTTGTACAAAATATGACTAGAGGAAAATTTCCATGGGAAAAACATGTTGCTTTCTTCAATAGAAGAGGTCATCAAACCTTTTGTTTGATGAAATATGGCTTTTATGATTTTTTCTGAATAAAATAAAACCAAAATAGAATCACTTCAGTACTGGAAGTTCATTTTCTCTATGAAGTACATGCATAAACATCCAATCACATACTTAGGATCTTACATTTCTAGATGTACATTGTCTCCGTCCTTGAACAGTTCATCAACAGTTTTTTAGGAGAACAAGTTAGACAAGGAGCAGCATTGGGCTATTTGCCCATAATTAAGTGGCTTTTGGATTCATATTCATGGCAATATAGAAACTTATTCTGAATGGTAATAAACTACATGAAGGCACTGAGAACTGATAGAAATGTTCTAGACTGAAGTCTTGCATTATAGGCTTGCAGTAGATAGTGTTCTCTTACAAAGAAATACTTATGAAGCTTTTTGTTATAAGCTCAGATAAATTAAATTTTGATATATAATAAATTTTTATATATCATACTATCTCTAAATTCTTATGGAAGTTTAATTGGTTTTGTTTTGTTCAGTCTCTTCTGCAGTTATGAGTTTACTCTTTCCTAACTAAGTTCACTTGAGTCAAAGTAGTTAGAAAAAAATGATGCTAACCAAAGCTGTGTTCCTTAATTCTAAAAGCAGTGCTTGATGTGTTCCTAATGATTGAACTCCCAATGTTTAAGATAGGCATTTTAAAAAACAAATAAACAAAACCACCTGTCTCAGAATTTTTGAGATTACAGGTGCATTAGTTATTATGGCATTATATTTCTGTAAAGTAATAAAATTCCCATGTCTCATTATAAAACCTATAATTTGAAGTAGATTTATTTCTTGGGATGTATATAAAATGAGAGAAAATGTGATAGTATCCAGAGGGTCAGATGTGTTCTCTTGTAAATGTGCATTCCACGCCTGGATGATGGTCGAATTATTGGGCTAAATATTCACTAAAGACATTTAGCTAAATATGTATATTATCTGAACATTTTTTCCCATTAATTTCTTTTGCTGCTTTGCTCATTTTCCTCTACATTTTTCACCTCTTCATTATTCCAGAAAGAAAAAAACAGGTTATTATTCAGTTTCTGCATTAAAGTTTGCCCCTACACAAAATGCAGAGCATCTGAATAGATTTGTCAAAAATATCAGAAAGACAGAGGGGTTCAACCTCCTTTTTCAAAGAATAATAGGTTATTTTTGATATCATGTGAGTCCATATTCCTCTAAGGCGCAACTATATTCCTCTGTAAAAACTGAAATCACTTCTCACCTTGAATTCTGTGATTACCAAAACCTTGAAACATCAGTCATTAACCTCCCATTGTTTCTTTCATTCTAAGGCTAAATTTGGGCTTAAAGTATGCTTTCCCCTGATAAAGCACTTTGCATCAGAAAGCAACACAATAAAAATATATTTTCTTCAGCAAACAAGAGAAAAAATACTTTGTTCAATTCTCTTAGAGAAAAAGGTCAGTGAAAATATCAAGAGAATAGAAGAAAATAGATCTCAGAGATCCACTGTACAATATGAATATATCACACAGCCTTATATAGCTGCCTTTTCCTAGTTTACCTGCCTAACTTTCCAGAATTATGCTACACACATGCAAGTCTTCCCAGCTGTGATTATATCAAATAATTTAGTAGTAAACCTATGAGTTTTTCAGTACTTCTTGGTTTGAAATATTAAATGGAAAGTCTGTGGCTGGTGGCAATAACTACTGATGTATATTAGTATCCTGAACTTCCTTAGGAGCTTGGCAGTATAGAAAGCAGAAAAGGCCTTGGCTCTGAGTAAATTGTGCTCATCAATAACCAAAATACCTCTATATTATCAACCCTGTGTTCAGTACAAATCCAAAACACAGCCCCATACTCAACACTGTAAAGAAGGTTAACTCTTCCCCTGCCAAAACATGTACGGCATAAAAAAAATCAGTGTCAGTCAACTGTAGGTGTTGTTGCACAGATTAACAAGATAATTACTTAGAAAACAGCTATTTTTGGCAGGGTTTCATGTAACAGAACAGACGTGCTTACAGATTAACACTGAGTTCCTCTGTCATAATAAATCTGTGTTTGTTTACTTGTCATGATTTGATTAATGCACTATGTGGATTCTTTTGGTTTATCAACATCTGCAACACCCAATGCATGACAGCAACATTATAAAATATGTTTCAAAAGACTCCATAAATTATTTTCTTTCTTTCTTCTGAACATAAAGGTGGAAAAAAAAAAAGAAAGACAAGCAAGATACACAAGGATCACCCTTATTCATTTATAATATGAAACTACATGGTTTACTGATATTACTTGCTTTGGGGATGCGGCATTAAACTGAGATTTATATTCCTTTTGTGATATTTTTATTTACACATTTACTTAAGTGTCAAACTGAAGTAAGCGTATCTTTTGTTTCCAGTCTTTTGCCATCCATGCATCTTAGAGAGTATGGAAACTGCTGCTGGGAATAATTAGCTCCCAATTATCACCTTTACATTTCCACTTATTCTGCTCTTAAAACTCTGAAAATTCTCTTCAGTTAGTAAGGGCTGAATTTTCTTCTTTTCCATTTCTGTTGGGTCACTGGGCGAGAAAGCACTCTCTCCACTGAGAAACAAATTCCCAAGCTAGTAACTTTTCAGGTGGGATTGCAGCTGTTCTTTAACAAACTCAGTTGCTAAGTACCTTTTTGATCTAACTGTGGTCAAGATGTACCTATTCTCCTCTGTACTTAATGTTCTTACAAGCCCATTTTCTTTAAGACTCAGATATATGGAATCTGCATATGCCTAAGAAGTTATACGAATTTTCAGCATTTTCAGTTAGAAGACATTAGTTAAGGAACCAAAGAGCGTTAGGGGTCTGATTAAAAGGACAGAGAATAAAATTAATGGAGTGAGAAGAATGAAGCAGTATCAACAGCTAAGCTCCTGCTTTGAAGCCAGCCCTGCCTAATTTCATAAGTCTTTTGGTAAGTGACATATATCAGTTAAATATTCTGATGAGCCAAAGTATCCTCAATACAGAAAAGGATTGTACCCCAATCCCATGCTAAAGCAGATTCACCTAGAACAGGCTGCACAGGAGTCTTCAGTATGTTCAAGGGAGGAGACTCCATAGCCACTCTGGGCAGTCTGCTCCAGTGCTTTCTCATCCTTACAATAAAATAGCTTTTCATCATGGTTTAGATGGAACTTCCTGTATATCAGTTTCTGCCTATTCTCTGTCATCCCTTGGCTCCACCAAGACACGCCTGGCTGCATTCTCTTCTTTCATGTATCTTCAAATGGGAACATTAACAGGCCAGGTATATTTCATACCTTGTTTGGTTTATGGACTATTGGGGTGCTAGGCGCTTTTGGGGGGT
>VWYI01022131.1:0-69535 GCA_013399455.1 Anthoscopus minutus | reverse complement strand
TCAATTTTCTTATGACAGATAGAAACTGATGGATGAAATTGAATTTTGAACCAGGTTCCAAAAATAAATGAATATACTTCCAATGATACTAAGTGATTAGAAAGACATAAAGAAATGGCAAACAGGCAAAACAGGGGAAGGGGAGAAGTACTAAGGAAAGAATGTTAGAGAAAGAAACTCACAAAGTAGTTAATTATAAGTAGGATGCCAAAGGATGTCTGAAAAGGATGTCTGAAAAGAGGATGAGAGTTTAATTATGGCTGCATAAAACTAGGCTGCTTCTAAAAGCAATTAAAGAAATAGAGGTCATAAAGGGAATGTGTCACGTGATCTGTTCACAGAGATATATAAAAATTTGACTCTTGTGGGCCAGAGAAAAGAGTAAAAGAGTTTCTTTTCATCAGGGAAATTTTGCATTATTTTGGAAAACTTTCCAGTATCTTGGACGGAGTGGTCTGCAGGAAGCATGGACTTTAAGTAAGAAGAAATATGTAGAAAATCTCTAGGCCAAATAAAATCATAGCAAATTATAATAGCGTAAAATTATGCTATTATATCACATTTTATAGCATTTTATATCCTTCATTATATATCATTCATGAAATTAATGCTAGAATTTTTAAATTGACAGTATTTTTAAAAGGTAGAAGACTATTACACTAGAATTGATTGAGAAAATTTAAATTGAGACAATAAAGAAGGTTCACAAATATGCTGTAATGGCAGAAACAGAAGTTATGAAGCCTGGTGAGTGACAATCTAAAGTGCACTGTGATCTTACTGTGGGTGTACCAAAATAGCACTGCTTCATAAGAAGTGTCTGTGACACTTTTAGAAATTAAGCACCTTTAGAATACTGAGCAAGGGAATAGCTGCGTAAGCATATGAGTAACACACTTGGAGTTCCATTTCTCTTAAAATTCCACCTGATGTCAAATAATCTTTTTTGGTCTGTGTGACAAATAACTTGATTTCTGTAGAGGGACAGAAATACCTGTTTCCTCTGCTTATGCTATTTTGTGTATGAAAAGATTCACAGTGAAGGTTAAGTTGAGCACATGAACAGTGTGACATGATCATGAGATCACCAAGTTCTGTTCACTCATTAAATAGAAGAAATGTCCTTGGACTGAAGTGTGCTTCTGCAAGATGAAAACAAGTGCTGTTTTTCATCTTATCTTTTAAAATTAAATCCTCATAATTCAAGTGGATTGAGAACAATCTTGTGCTACTCTGTTGCTAAAAGCATGAAGGTAAGTTGAGATAATTCTAATGTCAATTCAAGGGGTTACCTACCTCTCTTCAGCTTTCAGTTTCAAGCCAGCTCCCATTAGTATTCAATAAATACACTCTCATGCAGGGAGACGTGAGTCGTGACATCCAGTGCTTCCAAGCTGCAAAGTCAGATGCTGGAATGGAATTCAAGAGCCTCTTAAGGTCCTTAATTTGCTTCCATAGGAAATGAGGGCTGTCACATCCCTTGGGTTTATAACACAGCACGTGTGGGAGTTGTTGAAAACAGCTGGTAGAAAACACTAGAGAAAGAGCTTCAGATGAGATTTTCTTCTGTGTTAGTCTCTCTCTGAAACAGCTGTTCAGAAAGAAACTGTTTCCAAGCTTCACACACCTGAATAGCTGGATAGGTGAGTATAGAAAACTGGTTCACTTTTCTCTTTAAAACAGACACTGGATGTGCATTTACAGTCACCCCCTTCAGAAAATGCTCTAGGGTTGTTCAGCACATTTCAAAGTACCTCTGTAGTATACAGCCATATTCATATTATATCCTAGTCTCCTGCTATTGGGGGAACTTTTATTTTAGATTAGAAGGATGAAGCAAATAAATCTTCAGAGAAAGAAATGCATTTCCAGCTCCCCACAGTGTAACTAACCAAGTATAATAATAGTCAATGAAGAATCTACCATCAAGATTATATAAATAATTGCCAAATTGCATATTCAACAGGTAGAAATTAAATAAGTAGATAAATGAAGCCTGAAATAAACAACTCTATAGGGAACACAATTAATATAACAGATGATAGATGTAGAGAAGAGTTGTTCACAGCCTGACCACAAGAAAACCTTCTGCAGGGAAAATGTGTTTTATAGCTCTCTTCTAAGGAAGGGAAAAAGATTTGGGCGTAGCTACATCACCGGTTTCAGAGGAATGCTTTGAAGTGTTGCTTGTAAAGTTGAAATGATATTGAACATCTATCTATCAAGGCTCCATTACATATTGTATATGGCAGTAAAACCGAGCAGAAAATGAAAGAAAAAAGCATTTACCAACATTAACAGTTGGTGAAATGGGCTGGTTGTCTGCCTATTAGCAATTAAAAAAGATTGGTCAAAGCAATAACATAAGAAAACAATCAAAAATCAAAGAAAGGCTGTGAGAAGAAAGATAAGTTTTTCAGTAGCACATAATTATAAATGACATTGGAGTAGAGAACGCTGCAGGATCTGGGAACCAATGGCAAAGAGGCAGAAATAGGTGGATACAGAGCTCCAAAGACTGTATTCAGCAGATATTTGTTTTGCATATAGGTGCAGCTCAGAAGAATAAATGAGAGGTAATTTCATGGGAAAGTCTGTTTTCATAACTGCACTCACAAAGTGCAGTAATCAGAGCTTCTGTGACCTTTACTATGTTTCTGTGCTTCTTTCACAACGTCCATTTATTTGGTGTCTCAGTTTCTTCTTCATATGTTCATAATTGTTCATTCCTTCAATTTTCCTTGTTATAGCACAAATATTTCTAAGAAGACAGTTTTAACTGTAAAAGATCTATGTCATATCTCTTCCCAGGAACTCTGTAGGTTTTGGCTGGTTTTAACATGACCAGTGAATATTTTCTGCAATGTATATTATCATCCTTTTTATCCAGTTTATAGCCATTCTGCTTTTAGTAAAGAGGGTCAGAATTTGAGAAATTGTGCAGTGTAAAATTTTATTGCTGAGCACTTCCACTTTAGCAGTTGTTTCTATCCAGGCAGATTGTATTAAAGATTGAAACTGCAGCTTCACTGGACTTGGCATATTTAGGAAGAAGGTAATACTTTCTGAATGCAGACTTCTTTTCTATGTGTGTTGAAAGCAGAAACTCATTTAGAGGCACATGTCGATAATCTTGAGAAATCCTGTATGTCTTTAGTTCATATTAGCAGTAGAATTGGAAGGTAATTGTGGGGAGGCCTCTGTTTAACTGACCTTGAGTAGGTCACCAGTCAATGTTTCATTCAAAGTGATAAAATAAGTAGGATCAAGAAAGATGTTCATTTTACAACTTAAAAATTATTTTGCCTGGCTCCTGAATCAAGCCTGTGTTTTGCTTAAACATCCATAGTGGACAGAGGGACACAATCCACACGATTAGAAAATTATTTAGATGGTATCATTAGGATAGCTGTTCATTTTATCTGAATGCTTCAAATAAATTGTTACACTTCTAAATACGTTTCTTTTAACTGTTATTAACAATGTACACTAATTTAAGGAAAGGCTCATTCTACTATAAGAAGCTAAGACAGAGTATTGGAAATGTCTTTGTTCTGTGGAAAAGCTAAGGATATATGCAAAATAAAAATCATGTATTGTCTTAGTGGGGCTTCCACAAAGACCACTTATCTGTACTTTAACATTACATTCTGTGAGAAGCTAATATCTTTTTCAAAACCTTTTAAGGTTTCATTTTTCTTCATGTGATCAGCTCTATAGATTAAATTACAGAGAGTGCACAATCTGCCATGAAAGGCCTAATGGTTTCAGTACTTCATAGTTTCCCTTAGATAGAAACAGAGAAGAGCTTTGATTCTATCAGTCACTAGGGAGCTCTATGAGACCAAGAGAGGTTGATGTTACTCTGACTCAGTAGAACTACTGAGAATACATGAACACAGTAGCGCTACTAGAATACATGACACAGAGATATGTTTTCTTATCTTACTAGGGAGATTGAACCTATGGAAACAACTAAACAGTGGGAAGTGGTACCATTCATTATAACAAACTGAAAAAATACCTTGAAGATTGGCCTGTTTTAGTAGGTTTGGTTGTACAGCCAAAGATGAACAAGACAGCAGTTGTGCTCTGTTCTCTCAGGTGCATTTGAAGCAGTGTTCCTCTCATAATTGTTTTCCACTTGTAAACTTAACTCTGCTATTTCCAAGTTCTTTCTCTCCACTTTGTACACAAGATTCAACAAGGACCTTGAGGCAAAACAACAAGAGGGCACACAGCACCACTCCAAACACACAAGCACCTGTACTCATGGAAAAACCATTCTAAGTTACTATGGAGCAACATGCTGCACAGGTCACCTTTTGCCATCTTTTTACATGTCCCTCTAGGAAAATTCCTTCCCCATGCACAGATAAGAGTCTGGGGAAAAAAGTTAAAGAAGATCTAAATAAATGTGTTATTTGACTCATCCCCTGATTACACTAAGATGATTTAAAGGGGCAGAAGATCTTGTTCTAAAATGCTCTCTCCTAGGGTTAAAATGTTTACAATTCTGAATTTACCATGTCACCTATATACAATAATTCTTTTAATGTATTTAAACAGGTTATTCCACAAACTATACATAATCTTCAAAAAGATAGTTGAAAATTCGACCTGACATCCTTCTTTCCTTGTCTGAAATACAGTGCATCATCTCTATATTTTTCTGCACTGTATTATATACTGGCAAACTTTCCAATGCTCTAAAATAATAAAGAAAATGTGTATTTTTCCTGTTTAAGATCCAAGTTCTGAGATTGCTCATGTTCTATTTTTGGGATGTTAACAGGATGGCAGCCTGTCATAATTTATTCAAAGAGAGAGAAAGGTCAATAAAATATTTTTCACATTATGTTTTTTTTCTGGCTTTGAGAGGCAGAATTATAACCAATAGCAATATAACCAATTCTACATAATTTCCTTCTCGCTCAGCTCTAAGTAGTATATACCAAAATCAGTAAATCATGATATCTCTAGCAAAAAAATAGGAAAGGCTCAGAACTGATGGATTCAGAGTATTTCTGAAGGCATTCTTTTCAAGAGGCTGAGTTGGCACAACCACTGCTTTTATTTGACCTGTTTTCTAAGGAGTATGATTTTAAAACCTACAGAGGCAATATTTTTCACTGAGCATTGAATCCCCATGGACTGTGTGTTAGCCTTTTGCTATGCTGTGTGCTGTTAGATACAGCAGGACTCAAATTCTTTGTCACGAGCTAAACCTTAGATCTCATCAGCAAAACATACTGGGGGGAAATACATAAAGGTTTATAATGCTGCAAAACAACTGTAACCCACAAAAAAAATTAAGAGATGATTTTCTTGGCTGTGATCCACATCTCAGAACTGTTTGCATGATCACGATTAAAAAAATATCTATTGCTTACTGATATGCACATAATAAATTTAAAAAATGATCTATTGAAGAATGAGAGGCATTTTTAAGAAGTAAAATAATTAGCAGGCTTTAATTTCTCAGCCAACATTTGGAACCTTGCAAATATGTGTTCTAGGATTAAAATACCAGCATCCTTAAAAAGAACCATGTGGCATTTCTGTTAAATTTACTGCATCCCCCTGTTTTGTATTGTAGCTCTCTGGTTTTTCATAGCTGATAGGTATGAATCATTTATCTCTAAAACAACTCTGAAAATTAGCTTTATTTTTGTAATATTTTGCTTCAGGAAGAAAATGCAGACGGTAATCTTATACGCCATCTCTTAAGACTCTCAACATCAAAATCTTTATCTAAAATTCAAAGTATCCATGTTTTACCTGGAAGGTTTTCTCCACAAATAGAGTGAAGTGCAGCTCTGAAATGACACATGTTTATATGGAGATACAACTGAAAATGCCTATTGGGTCCTCTCTTGTCACAGATACTGGTTCAGCAAAGCTGTACGTCCTAAAGTGTGCATACAAATAGGAGATACTCTTGGAACCAAGCTTGCATTTGCCTTCACATTTTGTAGTATAAAGGTCTAACTCAATTACAACTGTTAAGTGCAAGCTGTGTAGGCCAAGCAAATCACCAAGAATTTCTAGCAGGCAGTGGGTTTGCTAGTTAAGCATTTTTTGTAGCATATATTTTTATTTTACAGAAAAGATGGTAATACAAGGCATTTTAGTGAACCCACCACATGATGAACTGAAGATTTTCTCCTCAGCAATTATGTGCACAGTCTCCAATTGAATTTGATAGGTTTTTGGTGCCTCGTTTCTTTATAAAAATCACAGTTTTCTTACACAGTGGATACAGGTTACATATGTGTACATGATATATAGTGGAGAAATTCTATGGTAAATAAAATACATGCCTGCAGCAGATTGAAATTGTCCTTTTCCCAAAATAACCACTGCAAGTTAGTCTCAGAATTTATGAAGGAAATCACTGATTACCATCCAAGACAGACCAAATTAGTCTGGCTACATCACTGTATGCATGTTGCAATGTTGCAGGAGTGATCAGCACAGCAAAACAGCTGGTGCAGAGGAGCTCACATCTGGATGTGCAGACAAAAAAGGGTTTTGCTGCTGTGGTGCTGAGTCCTGTGCACTTGACCCCACTAACAGCCCAAGTGCCCTCGCTGATGTGACCCAGAACCACTCTCACATGTGACACAGAGAGCAGCAAGTGAAACTGGTTGGGACATGCAGTTCAAAAGCACTTTCCTGATCTGAATTGAAAGGCCAATGTAGATATATCCTACAAATCATTTGTGGGATGTGCCCTCTGACAAGACAGCACCTTTGAAATGCTTTTTGCCTCTGCTATGGTGCTCTGCATACACCAGCAGCAGTGGACCTGCTTCAGGTTCTTTGTGGAACACAGCATGAAAAAATCTAAGTAAGCAGTGTATTCTGAGTGCAATATCTCAAAAATATTCCTGTTTTCTCTGAAATGATGCAATTCCCCAAGTTTCTCTCAGCATACTTAGCTAAAATTACATTGTAAGACAGTACTATGCTGAGTGTGCTTTCCTTAAGTGAGTTGATGAAAAGGTTCCTGTTTTTTGGAATTACTAATGCCTTGAAATTTGTCTCCACATCCTTGGCTGAGCCAGTACTATTTCATCTATGCTATGTTCTGGTTGGATCCTGCCAAGAAGTTGAGCAGAAATCTCATTTCTGTGATGTAGTAGCAGGGTGTTTGCAGTACTTTAAATTGCTGTAGATGAAATAAGTGATTTACACCTTGAGCATTATCAAAGATGATTTCAGCACGTTTTATTTCTTGTCACTAGCAGCACAACTATTCCTGTTATTCAACTGAAAAAGAAGCACTGAATTAATAAAGTCCTGGAATTTTTAACCTACAAGCTGGCTCTGCCTGGCTTCCTTTTAACCAACAGAAGTGTCAGATCAGGCCAGCAGAACCCATTCAGAATTTATAAGTTTTCTTATCCTAGCAATGTAAATGTAAAATGTTTGATACAAATCTCTTATTTATTTCACTAGTCTTACATTCATTTTAACTGAGGTGAAAAACCTCCATATTTTAGTTTGTTGCTGTATGTCTCCTTGATTCAGAAAAAGGTTTTTGGTGGGCATAGTGGGGTTTTTACTTGAGTGGCAAGGGCCTAAAGGTCTAGCAGTTGCACATTGGAATAGGAAGTGGTATTCCTGCTTTTAAAACAAAAAAAATGTTTTCTTTCCTATAAACTAAAAAATTAGGATATTGATTGAATTTTCTGGAAATTTGCATATCATGAATATTATGCAAATTATGAAATGCAATTTTATGGAGAAATTGAACTATAATAACTCTCCTGTAGATATTAATGTATCAATATGTAATCCCAAAATTCTGACCCACTGATTTTTCCATTATATGCAACTGTTTCAGAAAAAAACTTTCCACTGGAGATTCTTTCTCTTCATGTTCATGAGTCTGAAATTTAAGTACTCTTAATATGAGATCTCTACAGATTAACCTGACTTTACTGGATATAGAGTCATCTGAGTGACTTCAGCAAATGACTTATTTTAATTAGAATCCAAATCTCCATTTTATGAACTTCCTTAATAAACCAAAAGGATTAAGTCCTATGTAAGTGGAAGACATGGAGTATTTTACCACATCAGCTTACCTAATTTCTGCTTATTAAGGGCAGAATTTATCCTCTTATGACTTGAGTCTATAATATATATGGGAAGAAAAATATTAATTAGACATAGGTAGAAACAGAAAGATTGATTTAGAGAAGTGTTTTTTGGTAGAAGAAGTTTAATGAAAATCAAAAAATAATTAACCCCAAAACAAAATACTGGCATATACTGTGCTGAAGTGCTTCCAATGTCAGCCTCCCACCCTGAAGAATTCTTGAAAAATATAGGAAAATATATCTGAGAGCATTTGATTTTCTGTCTTCCCATGAACTGATAAGAGCTGAAACAGAAAATTAATATCTTTTTTAATTAGAGCAATAGAAATATTACTTCATGAAAGCATATTTAAAGAAAGAATTACAAGAAGAAGAAAGTGCTCTAGTTAAGAGAAGTTTAATGTCATCATAGATGTGCTGAAACCATTGACCGGTTGCTTTTATATGTGGTGTTTTTGTTTTCCAGAGACAGATGTTTTAAATAATTTATTACCTGTTTGAAGAAGTTAATGAACAGTATGAAAGGCGGAAACTTTAGTTCTTTCCTTTTTTTCCTTCTTTAATGACGTTTACTGTCTGGCACAATGATTATTCAATTTTCAGAGATGTTCACCACCTTCTGCTGCTGATTAAATTCCTGTTTGGTTTCCCTGCCAAATCTGCTGGATTAAATTAACAAACTCTGTCTGCTTTAGTGGGAATGACCTGCGCTGACCTTCAGCTTGTACAAAATAATAATCTTTTCAGTGATTTATTGATTCAGTGCTCTTTATCTTCTTTTAAAGTAATATGCAATGGAAATGTTTGCCTTTACCTTGACTGAATTTGCAGACATGCTCTGCTTATTTCATTATGCTAGAAACTTTGGCCCTTTATATGCAATATTTTTATCCTCTTTGCTATTATTAACACTTTGTTTTCTTCAGAACTTCCATTGGCGCTTGATTACTCTAAGGAAAAAAACTTCACGTGTTCATTAAATCTGTTATAGGGCCCAGTCTTGAAAATTATCCATATCAAAGGACCAATTAAAAAAGTTTAAGCCCATTCTATTTTTTCTAAAGTAAATTACATTTTTGTTTAATTACTTCCTTAATTACTTTTCATTTGTTGTCAAACAGGTAGTGAGGAAACTATAGAGAAATTATGATAGGAGCAAATGTGAAAAGGATCTAAATTATAGTGAGTGTAAGAATCTTTAATCATACTTCTATTGCTATTCTCCACTAAGTGGAGAAGCTACCTTTCAAGTCCAGAGAAATATAAGTACAAACTCTCCTCTCTTTTTTTCAGGATAGATTTCCACTGGGTGGTTTTGCAGTCCTTGCATTGTATGTGCGGGCTGTGAATGCTGCCTTGGCTCGTGAAATCTTATTGCCATTGCTAAGACATAACACTTGTGATCTGCTGTGGAAAATAGTGCTCAAAGGGCACAGATAATCTCAGATAACATCTGTGGAATGAGAAAGGTTGTTCACAGAATCACAGAATTACAGCTTTGGAGCCAAGAATCCAGGCATTTCAAATAACTCTGGTGGGTCATAAATTGACCAATGGAAATTTTGCTTAAGGAGTCAAAAGCCGTGGGTACAGGAAAACTGAGACTCTGCAGAAAAACTAAACATTGCTTCATATTTTTCTGTTTCTTTTCATTTTTCCCTCCTGTTGAGTTTGCCAAGGTGAAGTGTTATTTTATAGTGTTGGTTGTCACTTCACTTCTGAAAATACAGTTAATAGTAAAGTCTTTGTAGATCCAAATCCCATCACCCTTCAGGTGAATGTTGTTTTTCCCATTAGACAACATTCCCATTCGGCGGGAAAACTTTTTAAAAAAGATTCCCTTTATGCATATCTTTGGAATGGATATTTTTCTTTTGTTGTCAAAAGGATATTTAAAAAAATCTGCTTTGTTGACACCACTGCAATATTAAACCATTTCTAAGCTATTTCAGTAAATCGGTTCTTTGGTTTATCCCTGTGGCAGAACTTCAGCAAATCCTTTTTATGTGAAATGTAAGGCGAAAATGGTTGCAATACATTTCAAGCAAAAGACAAGATGAGCACTTACAGACAGCTGAAGCAACCAATTGATTTGTTGATGACACTGATGAAGGGCAGTGNATATTTTTTTTCTATTTTTTAAAATGTCTATATTTTGATCTCAATGATCTAGTTGCTGGTTTAATATTGTTTTGCAGTCCAGACAACAGACATTAGATAATTATTTTGGATTATGAACCATGTATCAGCCTATCCAACTGGCCAAGCAAAGGTTTTATTCCATACGAAATCTGAAATTACTGTGAAGGCTCTTTTAAATGCAAAAATTATTTCAAATTGTAAAATAGATCTATGGAGGTATCTGGTCCTTATGCCATTAGCTAGTCCAAAATCTAACTTACTGTAGTTATGTATCTCTGATCTCCTGTATAGACTGTGTGGGAAAACAGGTTCCCCCACAGAGAGTNACTTGTGTTTTTGTGTTATTGTTGTCTGTGCACACGGATAAAAACCAGAATGGCCGTTTAAACCATACTTAAGTGCCTGTATTGATTGCTGGTTCTCCAACCAGCCCTGTTATGAATTGGCCATTTATCACTTCAGAGGAAATGAACATCCCCACATTTTGAGCTACAACTTCTGTAACAAGGGTCTTTTCAGATAAAAAATCAACATGTAAGATGAAAGCAAAAGTAAGAACTACATTTTCTAGCCTTACGTATGTGAAAGGTTCAGGAGAGTACACACAGATCATGGTGCTTGCTGCATGCATGTTGTCTGCTGTGACACACTGGCTGCACTCAAAAAGTCCCCCTCAAAGCCATTTGGTTGTCTTGGTACTCTGCAGCACCCAGGAGGGTACTAGCTGTCAGTGCACTCTCTAGGATGCATTCCTGTGCATTAGAGCAGTAATAAAAGTCACCACTGTGCTCAAATAAAATTTCAGAGAGGTCCAAAGGCTGCAGCTTTGGTCCGAGCTTTAAATCCCATTTTAAAATTGTGTTTGCCTGTGCTCTGTAGCCTTCCACACTTTGCTTTTCTTGTGTTGTCTCTTTTATGTAAAAGGCTTAGGTTTGCTTTGAAAGCACATAAATTTTACAACCATATTTTACTGACGATAACTTTTATTTTGAAGGTGGTCTCACTTTCCTGTTGTGCATTTGGCAACTGAAACTGGATAGTATTATCTGCTTTACACAAGAAAATGAAGGATAGAGATTTCCTAAATCGATTGACTGAGACTTAAATACATATTGAGTTTTCTAGTTAAATGTCCTGTTTTCAACAGCTATATTCTCTCTCACCTGTATTTCTTTGAGGTTTGGAGAAAAAGCCTGGGTAAGCAGTGCTTTTGAAAACCAGTCCTGCTTGCCTTCTAAATTAATTCTTGTTATCTTGCTAAACAGTTTGATTTTTTGAGTGTCTTGCTCTTGTAAACATTTCTGCTAACTTTGGTGGTAACAGCTAGCTTGTTTGACACTGTCACCTTAAACTCAATTCTTAATGTGATTTGGCATTCCCTGTATGTCTTCCCTTTTATATTTTTAAAAATTANTGGATGAAGTGTTTTGAGATGCCTTAGTGAGATGGGATGGACTGGAACCATGCATCTATATGTAGACTATGTAACCCTTGTGACTTTGGTCTGGAAGAACTCCTGCAGCATTAGATATATAGAAATATTTTACAGGAAAAAGTTGTTAATAATATCTATTGCCTTGAGAGTATTTCAGATAATTTTTTGTTACTGTCAGAAATTAATTCTTTCTTATTTTAAGATATCATAGCTGTATCTAGAAAAAAAAATCATGACATAATGATAAAACGGACATCTTTTCACCTAGAGAAAACCCCACTTTTAGTTAGTAGGGACTGTTCCACATTATGTAAGTGATGAATTGCTGTTTCCTGTATGAAAGATTCATTGACTTCCAACTTTGTGTCTCCCTATCAGCAGGCAGAAGATAGGCTCTCTCTGTCAGAAATGTGTGATATAAGTGACAGGATGCCAAATACATGGTCTAGGGAAGAATTTGTTTTCTCCTGCTATGAATCATGGGTGCTTGAACTGCATTTTTTTTCTATGGACTGCAAGTGACTGTAAGTGACTACCAACACTGTGTAGAAGTAGGCATACAAAACAGGTACCCCAGAACAGGGATCCAGAACTTCTTGGGTGTGATTTTAAAGTGAATCACAAGATCTTAGCCCTCACTGCATGAATCTGGAAGGAGCTGCCTTTTGAGACTCACCCTGAGCCAATAGGATTTCTGGCTTGCTCTCACTGCAAGAGAATTGTGATCAAACAAGAAATCAGTTAAACCATGCTTAACCAGGCCATGTAGAAAAGTCAGTAAGGATGAACTTGACTTTTGTCAAAGAAAGTAGGTGAGAAAAGGCTCTTTTATAATGTGTGCTTCAGCCTTAAGGTACAGTTGATATGGAACTGCTGTGTCTAAAGATGAAACAGCATCTTTAAAAGCACTAATGAATCTGATGTTTTCATCTGAAGTTCTTATTGCCCTTAGTATGGTGACAATGCTGGTACTTCCATGTGCATGCTGTTTCAAACTTAGCTTTCTCTTCTCCTTTCTCTAAACTGCTCACTTCACCAGATCATTGGTTTGGAGAGCCTGTTGAATCCCAAACTTCAGCTTTGTTTGAAATGTAGCTTTATTAATCCAACTGCAAAAAAAATTCTCACTTTTTTTTTTGAAGCCATATAATAAGTACCAAAAGGAAGATAATCACACAGGATAAATAAAATGATCTGTATTTCATGGAAGGAAGTTAAATGTGACTGCATAAGGACGCCCATATATATTTCTCAGTGATATGACGACGTTAATCTGATATTAGATCTCTGAGGACAGAAAAGTGTGGTTACTGAAAAAGTGCATGTTCAAAATATCTTGAATCTGTGTAGGTTAGAAATATTGTTTAGAACAGCCCTGAAATGCAGTTAATAACTCCAAATAACTGATTCAAGAGGTATGGGACAAAGCACATGATTATGGAACTAGGTGGGTCTAAACACCTTCTTTAGCTTTTTCTAATCCAAATAGTGATATGAAAGCAGCTTGACCATTGAGTCAATAATAGTTCATAATCTTTCTTTGGTTCCTGAAGCAAGGCAAAGGAACATTTCAATGGTGCAGTGACTTGTACAGACAGCAAAGTGACTGGCACCTTGGATGAATACAGCGAATGCTGTGCAGCTAAGGAGATGCAGCATATAAAGTTATTATGGTAAAGTTAAATGCTCCAATTAAAAAAGAACTTAAGATTATGACCAACACCTGCCCAAACAAATGCTTCCCATAAATAAGACAGACATAATGCTGACCTTCATCTCTGAAGAGCTTACTGCTTGTTAACCAAATGTCCTTTTTGTTGAAATTTGACATACATATATTACACTGGTAACATGTTTCTTCTTATAAGTACCTAAACCCAATAGGATCTGGCCTGGGGTATAATTAATGATTTATCTGGAAGTCAAAGGAAAAATGAGATTTGTTTATACTTATACTTGTTTTATACTTATTTGTATATTACTTCATTTTGACAATCTAATATCACTAATATATTATTTAAAACAAAAGAAGAAATATATTCTTGAGTTCACACAATAGCAATAACTGCATTTTTATAATTCATCTTGCATGGAACATGCTCTCAGGAGAAAACTGGAGATAAAATTTATCTTTGGAGGTGAAATGAAGGGGGGCAAAAGAGTAGATCTCAGTTTTTCATTCTTATTTCTGTCATCAGGATTGACTGTTGCCTGTTTATCACTGGAGGTCTTCCTCTGCCTTTGGAGCTCTCATGGAGAAGGCAATGGGAGCCATACATGGGAGGCATGCTGCATGTCTACCACCTGCTTAGTGATCCTTGAGGCAATGGGGAAACAAAGAAAACAAAATTGGCATTTTCTAAAAGTAGTCTTTCAACAGGATGGATTATAGATATGTGGCAAGGCTGGGTAGATTAGAACATACAATTCCAGGTGCTTGGATGACAGTGGTATTGTCTCAGCCTTGATAAGCAAGGTACACCTGAAGATTATTCTGAAGCCCACCTCCTGTTGCTGTCCATCTCACAATTAAGCTCTCACTACCACCTGTCCATCCAGATTAGACTGATCTTATGTTGCAGAATGTTTTTTGCTTACTATATTTGATTTAATTACTTTTGTACTGTAAAGTTGTAAGCCTGCTCTTCCTTCCCCCGCCCCTGCTCTGTTAATAATTCAGTCCCAGGTGCGCCCTCCTATCCCAGCTGCCAATCCACTCTGGAAACTGCTCTTTGTTCCAGAGAGTTCCCTGCCCATTCCCTGTTATTCAGTCCCTCATTGTTTATGTAACCTTTTCTCTCCCACTGTGATCCTTTATTAGTTTATAATTTGTAAATCCCTCCTTGTTCTCCTCCCCTGAGTCTCCCTCACAGGCTCACATTCATCCCCTCCCTTGGTACTCCCCCATAGATCAGTAGCTGTAATCTTGAGCTCTTGGCTCTCTTGCGGGAAAGATTTCCAGAGAATAAACTTTTTTGGAAATGCCATGAGAGGCCTCTCTCTCATCCTTGCTCCTGCCCTCGGTGTTTGGGTGTTTGCAGAGCGTGGCTCTGAGCCAGCACTTGGGTCCAGAGCTCTGCTCAAGGCTGGCCCAGCCCTGGTGTGAGTGCCAGAGACTTCCACCTGCTGGGCCAGCCACCCCTTTGCTCTGACACTGCTGCTTTTCTATAAGCTTGATGCTTTCTGCAATTTCAGATACTGCTTCAAATTAACTTTGTTTTGGTGGTCATAAGTCTAGTTCTGTCATCAGTGATCCCTCTGTGCTCTGCTTCTGCTTCATAATCCTTCTAAATCACTTTCTGTCTTTGTCAAGGACTAGCCTAAAAAGTAGACTGCATTCTAAATTGGACAGAGGCCTACTTAGCTGTCAGAAATATCAACATTGATGGCATTAAATGGGCCATGTCGTAGCAGCATGGATTATGTGTCTCAATATAGTTGAGGACTGAAGTTTGACCCTAAATATCAGCAGGATCCTCTCCTACTAAAGAGGTTTCTTTTTGTTATTCCAGCACAACCCAAGTCCTTGTACTTCTGTGGAAGATGTGTAGTGGAAAAATCTTCTGTTTGACTTGCACAGTTATGTGTGGTGAATGCTCTGAGATGCAATGGAGGCAAAAAATGGGGCCAATAGGAAGGGCAGTGAGTTTAAGTTCAGTGGAGATGCAAATGTAAAACTCCTACTTATTTTACTACTTATGCCTAGAGTAAGTTGCTATCACAGTGAAGAATCTTCTAAAGTGTGGATGATTACCCAGTATCTAACTGACATCCATATTTTGTAGATGTCTGCTATGCTACAAGATTAATCTTTTTCTTAGATTCTTCTTAACTTTAAAGATCCTCCTACTTACAGCAAAATGAGGTAAAGCAATGTCTTTCTATTATGCCGATGGAAACTACTTTGATTTACAGCTACTGAACCTCTCACTCAAGATACAGTTTTAATACCTTGTTTCCTAATGGGAACAGAGTGCGAATAGCTTCTACATTATTTTTGCTTGCTCTGTTCCTTCTCCTTCTGCATATAAAAAACCATTTGATTATTTTATTAACAAATCCTGTTGCAGTTTTTTTTACACTGTATAATAAAATCCCTTCAGATTGTTTGTGGAAATTCACTCATTTATTTATGCAAAATTGCTGCATTCTTCCCTTTTGTCTCATTTTCCATGGTGTTAAAATTAAATATTTTATTCATTGGTTGCTGTTGTGCCCAGCATGTATATTACTTCATCATGATGGAATAAGATTGATGTCCTGTCTTCTAATCACCAAACTATACAAGCCATCTTTGTCAATACTGGTTCATTTTTCTTTTTCTTTGCCAAGAGGCAAGTGCAAGAAATCAAATAAACGTATATAATACTGCTTCGAAATTAAGTTTATAACATGAAATCTGAAAAGCGCTGGAAAAATAGTGGAAGACAGCTGGGCAAAATCCAGGCCACTTTTGGAAGGTTTCGCACTGTAATACGTAGGGTTTTTTGTCAGTGTTCCCTCTAGGACTGGATGGGTAAATATTATCAACATTAAAATATATGCAACTTGAAAAAGCATCTGCAAGTGTGTTGTTGCACTGGGAAATTAATATTGTAAAACTACCTCTCTTTCTATTTTAGTGCAGAGAGCTTTGTTTTAATTTTTTTTTTAGTTATTCAAAGACTATTTCTTGATAGATCCTACTATACACACACATATATATATATATATATATATATATAGAGTACATGGTCATACTGTATCACATTTTCTCCATCTCAGAGTCCTAAAAATATACTTACTGTTTTTTTATTAGCTTTTTGGAGCAATGACTTTTTCATTTTGTACATCAGTTAGCACAGGGCCTCATGCTGACTCATGAACACAGCAAGAATTAGTCTTTCTGCTCCATGACTCTTGTTACAATGCAGTCAGGTCATTTTTCACTGTGTTCAATAAAGGCCCTCCTCTTCTCTCCTCTGAGGAAATGTTAATGTTAAAACCTTTCTCAACATTCTTAGGTCTTCACTCCTGACTGTTCAACAGCATCTGAGGAACAGTGTAAAGACACAGAGTCTTTTTTCTTATTTAATTTCTATAAGGCCACATACAAATGTGTGTGTAGGTATAGGGCTGAAAGAAATGCTGGAAGTCACAGACCACTGTGTAACCTCAGGGCTTCAATGCAGCATAGATCCAGTATGGCTTTTCTTGAACATAAAGGTAGTGTGTGACTATCAGGATTCAAAATATGGCTATGCTGGACACTATTAATATTAGCAGAGTCATTTGGAAAACTCAGTTTGAAAAGTTCTTTTAGGATGACTATTTCTGTGCTTGGAAAGGAACACACGCAAAAATAATTGGCTGATTCAGGTCTTAATGTAAGCATCGACATGACTTATTCCAACAGTTCCTAAGAAAAGCTTCACACTAAAATTAAATTATTAACAAAAGATTATAGAGTTGTGTGAGGAAAGAAGATGTTGTGGTTTGATTTGTGGTATATTTTTTGTTTGTTTGTGTGTGTCTTTTTTTTTTAAGATTTTAATTTGCAAGCATTTAAGAATGCTTGCAAAACAAAACCAAAACAGGAAGTTAGCTATAAAGATAACAATAAATAGCCAAATTACTGTGACTTGGTTGTCATTCTTCTTTATATCATGACCATTTATAACCTGTTGGGCTTTCCACCTCAAAGCATGATGAGATAATGACATTTAGCTACTCAGCACAGGAGAAGAATATATATTTTATATGAAATTATTGAATTCTGTACAGGCTGTAGTGACCATATGTTCTCTTTGCTTGTTCCGTACTACCTGTATGGCACATTTGTGTCCTGCTAAACTTTGAGCATTCACACACATTTGAATATTTATTTTTAATTGAACTTTTACTTTTTTTCCCCAGCACTTGCTTCAGGCAGGGCAGAACCAAATTCTGTTGAAATGAACGGAAATATTCCCCAACATTCTATGGATTAAGGTTCATAAAAAATTAATCAACTGGCTACAAGTGCCAATCTTTTTTTTAAGCACTTCTTTCCCAACATTCCCATGTTTAGTTTCAAAATGTAACCATGCTCATTATATCCTGGCTCCTGGTCCTCAGATCAAGCATGATAAACAAACTGTATCCCTTGTACTGGTACAAAATCACAAAGAAAATATTCTTCCTCTTCAGATTGCACTTTCTGTTTAACAGGTCCTAATATCTGACTTTAAACTTGCGCTTGAACATGGGTGCTGCTGGAGAATTACTACATTTTCAGCTCTTAAAAGAGACACAGAATTCGATTTCAGCTATTTTAAGTAGTTCTCTGGACCAAAAAATTTGATTGCCCACAAAATGAAACTTTTATTAACTGCTTGATTTTCACAGCATAAGAAATTATTTCAATTATTTTGTCCAACAAAACTTACCTTTCATAATGTTCAACATGTCACCTTCATTCACCTTCATTTTTGTACTTAGAAGCTCTATTTTGTAAGATGTTGGAAGTGACTAGAAAAGAAGCAAATTCCTTTTATACCACTGAAAATAGGCACAGTAGGGGCACAATCACCTCAAATATGATTTCTCACTGTTAAGTGACATTTTGGGTTAAATTGATTCTCAATTTTTGTGCTAATAAATAAAATTAATATTTGTGATAAATAAATTACTTGAATTTAATTTTATTTAATGTTTGAATGTTTGGCTAAGCCAAAAGATTCTTTTATCTAGTGACAGAGATTACTATAATGATGTAGATGTTATGAAGGGTTAAAAATCTGAAATAGATCTTTATAGAGACATCAAGTGACATAAAATACGGTAGAGGTTATTAACAGCCTGAGCTTCCTCAAAACTCATTCTTGTTTTCCTTTTCCATACTTTTTTTGTTTAAAGTAGATAGGTGGTAAAGACAATATTTCAGTGTTTATTGTAGCACAGTGTTCTTAAATTTATAAATTTAGGAACATATTGGCTGAACCTTGCCATTTTAGATGTAGAGTGTTTTATACAAGAGGGGAACTGTCAGATAGGTAAAATATTAGGTTGCTATTAATTTATTGCATGCATAAAAACCCACACTAAGGTGGAACTGCAGGCCTGATACTGTGCTTGGTTTCCAGTGGTCTGTTGATTCCATGAGAGGCTATCTGGAACAGAGGCTAGACAGTGTTAGAGGAATAAAATAGGTATTTATTAGAAAGGCCTTCAAAGGATACACCTTGGGCAATACAAGAGCCTGGCCATGGCTACACCCAAGATGGACTCTGAGTCACGAGTTTTCACAGTCTACAAGATTTGTTCCATTTACATATTGGAGTTAATTGTCCAATTACAGCTTCAGATTATGAAGTCCCATCCTCCCAGATTGCTCTCCTCAATTTACTGTTTATACGTTTTTGGCCTGAAGTTGCAGCAGTGTCCTTGGTTCTTGGGCTGGAAAAGGATTGTTTTGTCTGCACTGTGAAGAGGACTTGCTAACACTTTATATAAAGTTCAGACTTATATACCAATGCAGTACAGAATCTGGAAAATATGAAAGCTAAAACTTAAGGCATCTCCATGAACATTCATTGCATGTTGGACATGTCTGAGTTCTTGCTTAGTTTGAATAAATCATAAGTGCTTCAGTTCTACCACTTCCAGAGCAATTTTTGGAGCTCAAATGGAGAAGCCATTTTATAATGAATGTAAAATTAACTTAAACAAAGACCTCTTAGGTTTAAGTCTGAACCTGGCTGGATAAAAGCACATTTTCTTGAATATGATAGAATAACTGGATCTTTAAATAAGGCGATAATGAAAAAAAATATTGTCAGCAATGAATATGTAAATACATATTCAAAATGTAAATACATATTCAAACGAAGTTATTTTTAATATTGATTGCCTGTATCAGTGAAAATATTGCTTTTAGATAATTTTTTTACAGTGAGGTATAGATTGTTAAACAACTACTTTAATTTGCTTCCATAGAATTACCTCAATTATCTTTTAAGTAAGTGAAAAATGAAAAATTATTTTTTATTGTGTTTTAATTGATTTAACACGAATACAGAAAAACAGACAAGTGTCTATACTGGTGTCCAGCCTATGGCATCTGCTATTCCATGTGTTTTATGTCATTGAAAAATGGTAAAGATTCTGTGTGTTAGACTGAATAAAAGCTCTTTGAATGAATAACCTGTCACAAGCTAGTCACTGGTGTTGACAATACTATTATCATCTAGAGACTATGCAAGATGAGTACAATGGAAACTTCCTAGAGTGGAGAACATATGACTGAATTTTTTCATCTGTAAATATAATACATGCTGCCTGAGGTGGTACAGACAGGATAAACTGGTAAATATAACCAGGGGACATGTAAGTTGGATGGCTTTTTCCTTTTTTTCCCCACTGTTGATGTAATATACTTCACTAAAGTAAGCTGAGTTAGTTCCTCAGAAAGAAAATGGAAAGGAAGTCCTTCAAATCTTCAGGCTAATCTTTTGCTTTGTGTTTTAAAGGAGAATATGAAGGAACATGAACCAACACTAAGGGAAGAATCACTTGTTTTTTTCACAGGTGCCTTCAGTTTATTTAGCCTTTGGAAGACTGATGCATGTCTGCTCAAAGCTGGAGCACAAGATTTTGCTGATTTAGGCCTATCTGTGACCCTTCATGGTCAATTCTGCCATCTTCCACTGCTGCTGCAGTTTGTGCAGCCTGGTGTTTAAGACTGACAGGGAAGAACATGACAAGGGGAAAATAGGGGAATCAACGAGAAAAATAAAAAAACTAGAGGACATCAAGTCTTGCTTCCTTCCTGGGGAGTGAGTAGAGGAGTGACGTTTATCACCAAGCCTTTAATACAGGTTTTAGCAGGAATGTAATTCCTATTTGTGATAGTTTCAGGCTTTCACATATATAATTGTCCTTTCACATACTTTTGGATAATAATGTTTTGCAAACACACTAGAACCCTGATTAAAAGGATTTATTTTCTGTCTTCATTCGTTTCCTTCTGCCCTCTTTTTAAGTTAAGTTACTAGACAGTGTGGTCAAAAACTCTGGTATCTTTTAGAAAATGATGCAATAACCAGAAAGCTCTTGCAAACAATTCAAATGAGTCACAAATGGCTGTCATCAGGAAAAAGAAAGGTGCATAGTAAGCTGTGATCAGATGTAATTCTTCTATTGTTTATCTGCAATTTTTGTAAGATTTCTACAAACATGACAACTTGTATAAAAGTCAGGATGGTATGCAGAAATAATGTAATTCATAACTTCAGTTTAAGCAACTCCATTTTTTTAGAGGAAAGTTGGGTTCTAGTGGAAAAATTCAGGAGAGAGGTATATTAAGAAATAATTCAACAAAATAAATCTGAATAATGAAAGCATTTGAGAAAATCTGATGTGTATTTATAAATAGAAGAAACAAAGATGTTAGAATATTAATTGCAAATGCTCTATTTAAAGGAAAATATAAGCAAAAAACCTCAAAAAATCCCCCATACTAAACACCAAAAACCAGAAAGAAAAGTTCAAGTGGCTGCTATTTGAAATGAATGAGAAATGGAGATTGTCCCATGTAAATTTCCTTATAAAGGAAACAGTGATGCTTGAAAGGTAGGTTGCCACTATTATTTCAGGAATTAGATAACCAATGCAATAAATTTTAGTTTTCTAATAATTTATTTCCTAGCATTTTAAAGTAAGTCTCAGAAATATTAAAAAACTGAGACTATTTACCACTGACTATATTGCATACTCTGAACAGCTTAAATAGCTAATATTTTAAAATAGGTAATATTTTTACATTGGGTGCTCTCCCATTTGGCTGACTGCTTTCTGGATTCTCCCTCACTGCATAGTTCTCTTTCTGCAATGGGAAACCAGACACAGTGTGCATGCAGAGTGTTTCAGTGAATATACTAAATCATTGTATTGACATGCTGTTGGTTCCACTCACTAGACCTTGCTTTTGGTCATGTAGAACGCTATCAGTTTGAGAAATGCTTGTGAAGCCTAACAAAACACTTAGGACACCACACACACTGGGGACTGTGTGATGGAGCACAGGGAAATCTCAGTCTGCTGGGAGCTCAGGAGTGACTCTCCATCCCAATCTTTACTCTTTGTTGTGTACAAAAAGATCACAGTGAGAGATACCACAGCCTTACTGTGAGCCTCTGCGTCCCAGGAAAGGTTCAGGACAACACACAGCTTTGTTCTGGAAGTAATACTTTTAGAGATGAGCACCAAACCTGACTTAGAGTCAGCCTTAACATTGAGGGCTAGAGCAGCTTCTGGAAGAATACAGCCAGAGATTATCAAGGACATATTTTATAAGTATTATTAAAAGTAGTGGATTTGGGTACAAAACAGGTTGGTTCCCTTTTTGCTCCATGGAATTTCTTCATTGTACTTTTAGTGTGGTGAAGTCTATACCTTCTGCATATTTGGGCATTTTTCTGAATCCCACAGGAGCTTAAGAGAGATTTATACGGCTTGCAGCTCAGGATGGTCAGTTGTGAGTGACCAGGAAAGCAGATCTGTCTATATATATGTGCCAAACTAAATAGGGAGCTCCAGCTGAACTCAATGGTATGTTGATGCTGAGCAACGAACTTCTTTCTCATAAATTTTTAGGTTAAAGATTAGTTGTCTTTATAAGTCCTGTGTTGCATAATTCTCAAGTTTTAGCAGGCTTGTGGTTGATCCAAGAAGCAATCATTTCTTGAAGGCAACAGGACTTGTTTGAAATATTGCTATCATCACTTATGCAAAGCAAATGAAAGAAAACTTCTCTGAACAAAAGTACTACCTACCTAAAGAAAGCGGGCAGTCCAAAGAAAGCAGGCAGTCCATGATGGTGTTTCAGCTATTCCTAAAAGGAGAAATGTTTGTTCCAATAGCAAGCCCCAATCTCCTATGTTGTAATTCAAGCTTTTCTGTCTCAACTTTAATACACATTGATTCATCTATATATTCATATAGATGATTGCATATTAAAAATTCTGATATACTAGAAAATGTTATTGTTCCAGTCCTTTGTTAGACAAAATTGTGTTTTCCTTAATCTGCCCTCACAGATCATGTTCTCTACAGTTTTTTTCAACCCACCTGAACATGATTTCATCTAGAAGTTAGTTCTCCAGTTTGTATTCCAGAACATTTAAATTTATTGTAGGTATTAGGAAAGCCTTATTATTAAAGTCCAAATATATCACAGATGTGACTTTTCCCTTCTTCAGTTAGGCCAGCAATCAAAGAAATTACATCGGCTTGACATGATTTGTTCCTGATGAGTCTATGTTTTCCCTTTTTGGTTACCATCTTACTGTTTTGTGCCTTAGAAAAGAAATTTTAGTAAATTTCCCCAAAATCTTTCAAGAAACAAAACTTCAAGGACTGGTTTGTACCCTCCCAAGAAGAGATATTTTCCCGTTTTTGAAGTGTGACATTGTGATTGCCCCCTATTTCTCTTCAGGGAATTCTACTCTTCTTCATCAACACTCCAAGGTAAGTGCTATGATTCAGAGATTGTGGGGGTTGCTTTGTTAAGGATACTTAATTGAAAGTCATTGAACTAAGCTAAATTGAAAATCTCTGCCTTTTTCAATGTCCTTACCTATATTCAGGAAGACATGCCTATCTCTTTTAAAAATTTAATTTAATTAAGCATTGGATCATTGTTCACATCTATTTGAAAACTGAAAGAATGCATTACATGCAATGGCCTTCCTTGAGTCATTCATTATTTCATCTCCTTAATACTTTATTTTATTTTAAGGTGTCATGTATTTGTAGAATCTTTTACTGTTGCTTGTTATGTCCCCTATTAACTGCAACTCAACCTTGGCCTTGCTGAATTTAACGTATCTAAGCAATTCTTTTATATCCTTAAGATATATGCCCTTGTTTTCATTCTGTGTGCAGGTCCTTTTTCCATTTTCAGTTCACAAAATTGCTACTAATAAAGTCAAAATTTCTTCTACTAGAATGCTTATCTTTGAGGTAGTTTCAGTTGTGTCATTGGGATAATGTTTCCAGTAACCACCAGGTCCCTCACTTTTTAAAAAAACCCCAAATTATCCATGCAAAAAAACTTGACAATAAATAATTTCACACTGATGTCTACTTTCTCAAAGTGCTGTTACTATTTCGTAGCTTTTCTTTTGTTTCCAACAGCGTTTCCTTAACCCAAATTATTTTCTGCCTATGGCAGAATAAATTTAAAATAGCTACTGTCCTAATAATTCCCTTTCCAAAGAAAAGACTGTCTCTATTACATGCAGCAAATATTTTGTGCCTGACAATATAATTGCTCCAAAATACATAAAGGAAAGTCATGTCCCCAGTCACCAACAGGCTGCCTCTCTTGGCTTGTCTCTAAACAACAATATCCAACAGCCTCTTGTTATTTTAGGAGTGGAGATATTGCCTTAAAATCTCTTTTCTCTATCCCAGAAGTCATTGAAACTGTCATTCACTGTATGTGATTTTCCCAAAGTTCAGAAAGTGTTCTTGATAAATAACCCCTGTACCACTGCATCTCAGGTGCTTCTCAACCCTCCCTAGCTGCTTCCTTGTGTACTTAATATATTCCACTAGGAATCTGTGACACCAGTTATAAAAATTACTTATGCCTTTGAGTTATTCCCATTTGTTCCTCATGTCCTGACCATGTACCTAAAAGGTATTTCAGATATTCCATGGCTTGTGGTATTATTCTTTTACTTGCCTCATAGTTTCTCATTTCTTCATTTCACTTTCTGGATGAAGTCTGGTTTCCTCTAAGAAGGAAAAATGGCTAAAGACAGCTCTTCTCTTTTGTTCCTAAAATTCTGGAAGTGAAGCATGTGTTATCACTGAGGTGCTGTCTTATTCATGCTGTAGATTGCATATCCATTCCCTCTCCTGTCCTTCATGTCACTAACAGACTAACTACATTTTGCAGGTGATCACTGACTGCTCCAGGTGACAGTGGCATTGCCCTGGGAGTTGTGGTAGAAAAGTAGGAACGGTGCCAATGGATTAAAATGTATTTGCCAGCTTGCATTCTGATGTAGAACAGAAACATCTAGCTGTTACATTTGGTATTCCTCCTTTGGAGTAGGGTGAGGAGAGTTATCCTAACCAGTACTAGAGATCACTACATCTAAAAGAAAAAAATGGCAGCCTATTATAAACCATGCTTTTCTTTCTTATCTAAAATCAAAGGAGAAAAATCAGTTTTCTCCACAGTCTACTTGAGAAAGATGTGGGGTGGCTTTGAGGTGGAACTTTTTCTGCTATGAAAGAAAAGGATAACATCAATAGAAATATTTACAATGATCTGGGTGAAGATCACCTTTCTGTCTTTAAAAGAAGAGATAGACTGTGTGGGTAAACCAGAGTAGTGTCATTTTGCTGTTAAATTCGTTCAGTGACTGTCTAGAGAAATCAAACAGTTAGGTATTTCAGTAGCCTGAGTTACAGCTTCTCTTGGGAAGCATGATGCTGAAATATAGAGCCCTTCATTCCAAGGTCAGTGACTCAGATCTGCCCCTTGGTGAAGTAGCAAAAAAACCCCAAACCCTTACCTGGTGGCTTTTTGATGATACATGTGAAGAAAGCCAATGGATTCCAATCAAACAGAGAAGTGCCCACGCTGCAAAACTACTGTCAAGAGTCACTGGTGCCTCAGCAAAATGGCCAAGGACAAAAGAGTAATGGAAAATCTACTTACTGCAAATTCCTTCTGGCAGCTGCTGAAGCCAGTGATGATGGACATACACCTGTCCTGGCACTGTACTGAGCTTTTGTGGGGAGCAGTGGTGGGCACTGAAGGACTCAGACCTGCAACTTCTCTAAGGTAAAAGAATTCATACCAGGAAGCTACGTGTGTTCGAGATCTCAGCCAGTAGTAATTTTTATCACAGATATCTGAAGCCCTCCCACCCATTCTGAAGTGGAAGGTAGAAGTGTTTGACAGGTTAAAACAACTCTGAAATCTGTTCTGGCAGAAGCCTGGTCCTGATGGGCTGTGCTGCAATAACTTGCTTTCTTGTAGTGACACCCAACGTGTTAAGAAGGAAAGTGAGTTTCAGTGCAGTCTGCTATGTCTGGGAATTCATCCTCAGAACTACACATAGAGTAGCACTCCAGGGGGTTTTAGCTTTGAGGGAGGAATAAAGCTAACAGGATATCCATGGATCACCCACTCAGTTCTGTGAACCTCTCAAATGTACTCCTGTACCATGCTTCAGTTTGCACTGTGGAGCAGCCTCAGAGCATGATTCCCTTTGTGTGGAACTTCACTGGAATATGCACTCCAGGAGTTCACCAGGGGTGAGTTGGCAGTCAGTCTGTGAGAGCAGAACACAGCTAGTTTGATGCAGAAAAACCCCCATGCAATGTGAGCAGGGAGGATGTAAGGTCCTCACCAGCTTTTCACTTTACAGAGCCACTTCTGTTGGTCTGTAATGCTTACTAATATAGATGCAGTTTAGATGGACTAAGGGATTTTGGCATCCTGTATATATGAGTTATATTTTGTACTTAGGATCAAAAATTGTATGCATTATGTACTTAAAAATAAGATAGAAAAGTAAAATTATTTTTGCACGTAGTTCAGTGGTTTTGATTAGTCTGTCATCTATATCAAAGTAAAAGAAAAATAGTGGATTTAATACTTAGCAATTGTCAACAGTATGTCAGGATAATATATATCTTTAAGCATAAGGTATAGCCAGTCTCATTCTTAAACTGATACAGGGAGTTCTTGAAATGACCTTGGAGGCTGAGAATGAAGAAAAGACATAGTCAAAAATGCTTTTTGCCTTCTGATATCAGTGGGCTGGATTTGACCATCAGTGTATCACAGAATGTCACAAGCTTTCACACTGAATATAGTCATTTTTGGTGGCTGTGGAAAGCATTTCTACAAATACACAAGATTGAAATTTTAGTGGCTTTTTCTCTAATCTTGGCAAACTCGGGCTTTTACATTTATGCACCAAACATATTTGCAACTATTCTTAATTGTAGAAGACCTGTTAATTATGGAAATAATTAAAGGATAAGATAAAAACTGTAGGACAAGACATAAAGAACTTTACATTTTCTTTTCCTTTTCTGCAATACTGTGACTGTCATGTTGCATTTCATGTGAAGAAAATAATGTCAGGAGGACACTAATCATCAGTTTGCTACAGCTGAAAACAGCACAGCTGGCAGATGAGTATTTTAATGTATTTCTAGATTAAAGAAGGCAGTTTAAAAAAAACATCATGCAAAAATTGAATCTGCTATGGGTTTAAAATAAAGTCCTCATCTGTGCCATGGTAGAGTGAAGAGCTACCTTACATTTTATCATACTGCAGTGGATTAGTTTCCTAATGAAGCTTGTGTCCCCCTTAAGCATTCTTTGGATATTTTGTATTCACTTTGGTCTATAATAATGCAATGATTGAGTGCAAGAGTGGATTTTTCTTTAGTAAGGCTCTATCAGGACACTTTTCTTAACACATTAAACTCTAAATGAAAGCAATCTATACAGGCAAGGAAAACAAAATCTGTATATTAATTTCAATGAGCTGTTTTATTCTCATCAAATTGGATTCTTTGCAAAATTAGTAAGGGTTTTGGAAAGGGAGGAAAATAGAAGTTGGGCTCTTGTTTATATTTGTTTTAGACCTCTTTTTCTCTTCCAATCCTTAAATAATAACTCCACATAGTACACTTTAGCTGGAGTAATACAGTTGGAGCTTAAGAGACTACAAATTTTTTTCAGCATTTCATCAGTGGCCGGAGATTCCTCTACTCTCAAGAAGCCCAGATTGAGAGAGATCTAGATATTAATTACTCCTAAGAATAAGATAGAATACAGTGATATTAAACATGTGTAAGAAATGGCATCTAAACTGCAGAACATGGAGTAAAAAAACACATAAAGAAGGTGCAGAGAACGTCTATTTTTAGTCATGTGTACCTATTGTCTGAGGTTTGGAACAGAGAAGATATTTGTTCACGCCTTGTTTCACAGAGGAGTGTTCAGAGCCCAAGCTTGAAGTTTGGAGCAGGAGGAGGGGGGTCTCAGACCACTTTGCACTTCTTTGGGCCAGTATGGAGCCAGTACTGACTTCCTGCACACTCTTCCATGAATTGTAGTGGTTGTCCATGCACCTTAGGTAAGTATGACTTCTCTTAGGAGAGTTTTCCTCAGGCTAATATATAACAGGAATCGGCTTTTCCCTCCTATGTGCTCTGCAAGGGTGTCAGTCTCTTAATTGCAGTCCATCATGACTCATTTTACTGTACTAATTAGTGTCTGTATCTGAGGTCCTTCAAATGAGCTAAACATAACAGCAGAAAGACATCAACACAGCTCTGACTAACATTTTCACATGATTTTTCTTCACATGCCTCTCTGAGAGGCAGGACACAGCAGAGGGCATTCACCTTTCCCTTGGCAGTAATAAACTTCTATAGCCCAAACAACTGGTCATTTTTTTTGTGCTCTCTTGCACCAGCTGATCTATTTAAAAACCCTGTTACCTATTTACCTGCTTTTTTTTTTCCTTTGTGGTAAGAAGATGGCATACTCTCTCTCCCTTGGTGGTGGCTGCTTTCCCTGTCTTCCCATACCCCCCATCCTTATAAAGCCTTTACTTGGACTCTCTTCAATTGTGGCCCTGCTAAATGATTTATGTCAAGCTTTCCTCCTGCATCAGTCTCATCTCTTTCTTCAGTGAAGACAGTCTAGCATTCTCTCTCTTCAGTCCAAAAGAAATATTATCAGTCTCAGTCAAGGACATCATTTGGGGACTAATCCTACAAACCTTATACTAAAAATATCCTTCTGATAACCTTATCCTAGATTTGAATATGTTTTTTTATAACCAAGTACATCTAGTTTTCAAGACTGGATATGGCTTGTGATATCAAGGGTTTGGATAGGTGCATTTTGGGGATAATATACTTATTAAGGCTGAATGTCCCATTAAAGCCCAGTGGAAAATCCCCAGGTAAATTAAGTCGTGCTGATCAGCCATTGACTTTTTATCTCATTTAGTGCCTTCTCCTTTTAAAGATAATTTTCAAAGCTGACGAACCTAATAGTCATCAAAAGTTACTATCAGAATAAGTAAAACCGTGCATGGTTACTTCAGAGTGATCTGACAGTTTTTAACTTAGCCTCTCACCTTTTCTCCACTCCAATCATGACACAAGGTTAGCAGCTGAATGCCCAAGCACTCTTCATTTTTTAAAGTTCTCTATATATAAAATATATAGCAAGAGAAAGAAATTTGCTCATGAGTCAAATCTGCAGATGACAGGTAGTTATTTAGAATAGTCAAATTCAGGCTTATAAAACATGCAGTATGTGCAAGTTATAAAAATTGTGTGTGCAAGGTCAAGGAATGCTGAATAATATACAGCATAGGAGAATAGGACAGCAGTGTAGTGGCCTGCAGGAAGGGACCAGAGACCTGCTGGCTCTGATCAGTCCAGCCACATGGACCTCTTCATTTTGGTGGACAGAACAGAGTCTGTACTGCCCTTGGCCCAGCTGAAGAAGAGCATTTCTGAAATCTTAGTGAGACACCTTAAACTCAACCTCACTGTACTTAACCACTGTTCTTATGAGAGGGGTCTGCATAACAGGTACACAGGAAAGGATCTGCATAACTCTGGAGTTAAAGAGAAAAGTTCTCACAGTTCTGCTGAAGAAAGTAGACAAGAAAGGTGGATAAAGAAGAAAACAGAAATTAATATATAGTATTGTTCTCACATGAACTACTGCATAGGGCTTTGTTAACCTATCGAAGGAAGAATACTGTTAAATTAAAGAGCAATCAGAAAAAGGTCATAGTGTGGTTTGGTGTTTGAAAATCTCTCTAATTATGATGTTTAAATGATGGGGAATGTCTATTTTAGGTGGATCTGTTCAGGCTTAAGGAGAGAAAATGAAAAACTAACAATTTAGAGATGACAGATAATGAAATTCTGTTCTCCTTACCTCATTAAAAAAAAAGGGAACAAAGAAATATATTTCTGAAATATCACAAATTTAAAACTTGCACAGGAAATACTTTTTCAGTCCTGGTGGAATTAAGCTATGAGGCTTATGAAGACTTATGTATCCCATAAGATAAATAGGGTCTATTTTAGACCAATTTTGATGCAATGGGAGAGAGGTATGTAGGTGTTTTGGTTATTATTTTATACAGAAATGCAACAATATAAAAGTAGAAAGATATCACTTTCCCTTATACTGGAACCTGTATAAGGAGAAGAAAGAGATAGAAAGGATAAGAGTAGAAAGATACCTCCACCTGTGGGTTTAGCCAGGAGACTTGATTGTTGCAATTTCTGCGTTCATTGTTCAAAGGCAAGGTCACAGTCTTGATTCCTCAGGGGTGGGGGCAGCCCATGAAACACAGAGTTCAGTGGGTTAATATACAGTTCATGTCTAGGTGGGAATGCCCAGGTACCTCCCCTGGAAGGAGGGAATTTCCCACTGTCTATTGCAGTGCTGTGGATCTGCTGTGGTGGGTGCTGTGCTCCTGGGCTGCTCCTCGGACGTGGCAGCAAAGCACCCAAAGGGCGCTGGTTTTTCATGAACCATCAACACCCCAGAGTGGGCATGCACAGCCTGGGGGTGCAGCTCTGCCTTTAGGGGCTGGCAGAACTGGAGAAGGAAGCACTGGGAGACATTGTGGGTGGCTCCCACCCAAGAATTTCTGCTTTTTATTCCTATTTGCCATTGGGGACCGTGGGCAGCCTGTTCTCTCACAGAACTGCTATAGTGTCCTACCTATCTCCAGTATCCTGATTTTCCTCTTGGATTAAATAAAGTCGTTTAACAGATACAGATATGAGAAATAGTCAAGATGATGAGAGTAAATGCTAAAATAAAGTGCTAGAAGGAAGGGAGAACATTGTGACTCAGGTTTTGAGATACTTTTTAACAACCTAGACTTGGAATGTATCTCCTTTGTTACTGAGGAGATGGTATTGCCAGTCACCATCTGCAGATGAAGCAGTGGTCTGTAGGACAGGTCTGGGCCAGTATAAACATCCTTAACAGTACTGCAGCACTAGCTGAAAACACAATGTGGGTTCAAAATCCTCTGAACAATGTCTTTGAAATTTATTATTCAATTTGGGATGGAGCAAACTCGGTTTAGTTGTATTTCTTTCAGCTGAAGCATCTGTTCCCTAGGATGTGTGGCTGAGTCCCTGACCATGTCTCAGTAAGATTAGCAGAACTTTTCCAAGTGCTACTGCAGAACTGGAGAGGCAAGGAGCTGGTTATGGGCCTGATTCTTTGGAGGTACTGAACAGACATGTATCACTCTGACTTTAGCTGGAGCTGTGGGTATTCAAGGCTTCTGGTAGGCTGGAATATTTCCCAAAAGTTTAATCAATCTTTATGGTATTACATTTTTATTAGTCATGAAATGCATTTTTTTGCATTGATTATTTTTCTCCAAAAAGCGATTAAGTGATGCATGAAAGACAGAGAAGTAACTAAATTAAATTCAAAAGGTTTAAGGAATAATAATTTGAATTATAAAGATCAATTACATTCTAAATGTAATTCAGCAGACTCAGAAATCCCTTACTACAACTTTTACAAACTTTTGACACTTGTCTTCTTAATCCTCACATAGGAATGGGAATACTCTGCATCTTAATACCCATGTAAAGTTTGGACTAACTTAGAAGTAGTTGATTTCCTTTATAGTCTACTGAGAATTCACTATTTGCTGAAGATTACTTACACTGAAGAAAAACACAGCATGATAAACATATCAATAATCTGTAAGTGGGATTGCTAGGAAAGATTTGAGATAAATTGTAGCAGTCTGGCCCCAACCCAGACAGAAAGGTTGGCTGCTAGTCATCAGGGTTAGCCAGACCTGGTGACTTTGATGAGAGAGACAAGCCTGATCCAGTTACCCAAAAATTCAACTTTTAATAAGGCAAAAACAACAAACAGGATGCCAAACATGCAACGGGGGATGAACTGGAAAAGATTAGGGTCCAGGGTGTTGCAATAACTTATATAAACCAAGGCTGGGGCAGAGTCTGAGGGAAAGGGTCTAATGAGGAATGGTGATTAGGAATATGTAAAGTAATGCAGCAAAAATAAACCAATGACAATAGGTGAAATGGAATTTTCTAGTAACATTTATATAACTTCAGACAAGGGGAAGTGTGGGTACTGCTTCTCTCTCCATGACAAAAAAGGGCTTTCCCACAGCCTTCTGCTTGGGTTGTTACAGACCCCCAACAATAAATGTCAGAAAAAGAAGACTTCCAGTGATGAAAAAAATCTTAGTGTCTGCAGCAGGCCTGAATTAAAAGGCTGCATACTGTTTTTTTTTCTCTACTAGCAGTGAATATAATGATCAGTAGTTTTCAAATTACTGTCTATAGACACCAAGGCATTTGCTAAGTCTGTCCTGGTTGTCAGCAGAAAAAGAAATGTTAATTAACAATTTAGCCAGGGATGGGACCAGTGGCAAAAGAAGCAGCTCCCGAGACAGGCGATTATGAAAAGTGCACTGTGAGATGGAGTTTCTCAAAGCAGCTGAACCTCTGGGAAATTAAATGGTGATCACACTTCATGAAGTGCCCCTGTTTGGTTGTTCTTTTCACATTTACAGCAGCTGAGAGCCCTTGTCCTAGAGCTCAGGACCCCTAAGGTCCCGTACAAGCCCAGAAGAGTTCCTCCTCCATGGCTCCTAGGGAGTGTTGGGTGTTGAAGCAGCCTGGTGCAGCAGGGACACGAGCTGAGGTTCAGCCCCAGGGACAGCTGTGATACAGGTTTCGGGCCTAAAGCATCAGAGAGCAGATTCAGGATTGCTCAAACCAGACATGCTCCAAGTGTAAGAAAACAGATGGATAAAAGAGAGCCAAGGGAAGGCCAGGACCCTATGAGACAATTCTGATCACCTTGATAAACAATTATCTCATAAGACAGACTGCCTAAATATTTTCAGATTTAATTATTTGTGCTTTAAGTACAGGTTTTACATATATTAAGCCCAACTGCTAAACAGCAATAGCAAACTATAAAATCACAGGCTTTTTCCTAATGGTTTTCCTACAGAAAATTTTGGTAATGTTTATTTCTCTTGTATGTAATGCGCTTAGATTTACTGACTAGTAAATAAAAAAAGGTGCAAATTCTTATAATATAAAAGAAGAAAATGTGCTGTTTCACTGATTCATTGCTTGCTTGTTTTCATTTTTGCTTTAGCAGATCATAAATGTAACAAGAATGAAGGTACAAGAATAAGCATTTCTGAAGGGTAGATGGAAAGTTAGTGGAGATGAGTCTTGCAGCTCATATATTTTCCTATCAGCAGAAATGCACAAACTTGGAGCCTGTAGGGGTAGAAATATTCTTATTGTTTAGGTAAACAATTTTTAAAATAGCTGTTGGCAGTCTTCTTGCTCAGCTAAGATTAGTTGCTGATATACTTAGTTTAACAGTAACCTTCACATTAACAAAAACTTCTCTGGTGCTAACTACACTGCTCAGAAAGCCGTAGATGTGCAGTGCAGAATTCCATAGAAATACATAACAGGCTGAAATTTAATACAGCTCTTCATGGTATGGTATCTTATTAAACAGAAGGTATTTATTTAACAACCTTCCAAGAAAACAAATAAGTTAATTTTTTTTCTGTACGCATACTACTTCTTTTGCCACTGTAGTTGTGCACGAACATAAAGCCTGAAGCAACCTTTTCAGTCAATAGAAATTCCTTTACTGACTTAAGAGCACACAACCACACATAGACACAATGCTGTTCCTTAGCAGTATACCAGAATAGCCTTGCAATTTTCTCCAGGCTAGCCACTTGCAACCAATTTTGCTGTCAGTTCTGCTACATTTTCTTTCTGAAAAATCTGAATTAGTGCTTACTGAAGTTTTCTGGAGTTCTCAGTTCACGAGTTTAAGCACTTTTGTTAAGCCTTTTGAGGTACAGGAAATGCTGGATCCTTTAACTATGCTTGCTTATTCTATCAGACCCTTCCATCACCTGTTACCTGCTGATCTACTGACTAAGCTGCTGAACTGCTCAGCAACTGAAGTGAATGCTATGTCTCCCTCTAATTTCTACACTTCTGGTAACAGAAAAGAAACAGCAACTGGAGAACTGAAGTGGGACAGAATTTTATGCAGTATAATTTAATAGGTTTTAAATTTATGTCTTAGTTATCTCATTCCAGTGCCTAAATCTCTGAGGAGACAAGCTGTCTTTGTTAGAAGCTTGCCTCTGCACTGTTAGCTGATTAGTACACTGCTGCCAGATCTTGCTGAAAAAGGGGTTAGGCTGTTTTTAGTTCTCAAAAAGTGTTATTCACTTGAGTCTGAACAAAGCTGATTCCCAGACACAATGCCAGGGAACAATGCTGATTCCCAGACATATGATATTCTGATAATTTTGAAGTTAAAAATAGATTTTTTTTGGGAGATTTTTTTTTAAAAAGTAAGTTTCTCAAGTTTATTCAGCAAAACCAGTGCAAAGTAGGACACAGTTCCTTACTTTATATATCACCTTAGAACACAGATTACTCACAATTCAAATTTTAAAAATAAAGATTAAATACAGCTTCTGGAAAAATGAAAGGTAGAACACCTCATAAATGTTTTAATAATAATAATTTTTCTAGAGTGCAAGAACATTTCAGCACAGAGCAGATAAATGCAACACTATAAATCCCCCATATTAGCATAAAGATTTAAAGTTAATGTGCTAATTTACTTTCTAAGAAGTCCAAGAATCTGAAATATGCCTAAAAATCTATTTATATTTCCTTATTCTGTGTTGTGATAGGCTTCAGGGGTGTCTACACGCATTTGGCCATATTTCTTTTAACAATTCAAAGTTATCTTGAAAGTAGTTGTGTCTTCTTTTTCAATCTAAAAATAAGGTAGCTGAGTCATCAGTAATTACAGATACAATGTGAGAACAAAGTGGGAAAAAGATCAAATGCAGAAAAAATACATCATTAAGAAAGACTCAGAAGCTTAGTAAATGGTATCTGGACTGGATTAAAGAAAATATTCAAAATTGGCAGTTGTGTGCATTGAGAAGATCTTGGGCTTACTGGGTGCTAAGAAACACATGTGAGAGTCCAGTTAATGATTAAATTTGTTTTTACTAGCATTTCATTAAAGACACCAGACAACCACTGAATTCTAGTGAGAAAACTGTAGTTTTCAAACTAGTTTTGTTTGGTTGCTTCCATTATGCTTCTGGAGAAGGTTTGATATGCTTCTGTTTCGTTAAAAACAAGGCTTCATTCTGCAGCCCCTCCTTTCTTCCAAGTCTCTTTAAAAATGCATTGGTTCAAGTGGCTTTTCTGAGACCTGAAGACTCATGAGTCTTTTTCTTCTGGGCACTCCATATTCCCTTCGGAAGATAAGCATTACATTTGCCTTCTTTTCTGTCTTTTACTCTGACCTTCCAAGACCATAGAGATAACTCTTATTACCTCTAAGCTCAAATTTCCAAGTTGCCTCCCTCTAAAGCAGATGATTGAAACATCTGAATGCATGAATTCAGATACAAAGTTAATGAACATTTGGGTTTACTCATATCAGAGAAAAAGAGGCCTTAAAAGTAAACAAAGTATACTTACTAGATGAGTATGAAAACACTTGATCTAACTGAAAATTGTATGGAAGTACTTTACTGAAAACAATCCAAAACTTATACTAAAAATGTTTTTCTTACTGCAGATTTTAATTCCAAATCAATATTTCCATATGAGTGTATAGATTCAAATACATATTTCCATTTTCTATCACCTTCCAAAATATCCCCCCTAAAATAATAAGCAAAAGTAGCAACTGAATGAAATAATACTTTGTATTAAATTGTCCTAAGATGAGAATTACAAAATTCTTTAGCTAAACATTGTTGATTATTTTATCATATGATCACAGAATGGGCTGGATTGGAAGGGACCTTAAAGACCATTTAGTTCCAATGCCCCTGCTGTGGGCAGGTATGCCTTTTCATTGGAATTGTGCAGGGTTTTTGTTTTTTTTTTTTGTAGGAGGTTTGATATTTTTCTGTGGGTTTGTTTGTTTGTTTGGTTGGTTGGTTTTTGTTTGTTTGTTTGTTTGTTTGTTTGGGGGTTTTTTTTGTTTGTTTTTGGTTTTTGGTTTTTCCCCCAAAAAAACTAATGGGGATTTTTTTCAAAGTAGAGCCCTGGATAATCTAATTGCACATTCCTGCTGGTGATAACAATGTGTCAGTGTTTTGATTAACATTTGATGTTATTATAAAATCCTGTCTGGGCTGCTTATAAAAGCTAAGTGCTCTAAAATATAAGCCAAACATAGTATGCAAAGTAGATACAATAATGTTTGCTAATGTAAAAGAAAAAGTTGGCAGCAAAGAGATGGGAAGGAATTTCACAGTGCTGGATGAGCACGTGGTCAGTTGTTGAGTTGATGAGAAAGGCACTGTCTGTGGACACAAGTCGATGCAAATGAGAAACAAACAATTGTCATTTCACAGGCACGGTGATGAGCTCTCAAGGAGCCGTCACCACTTCAGAAAGAGAACTTGGAGGAAAAAAAAAGAGATATAGTGACCTTAGTGGCCAACTTTATATTAAGTGCAAATCCCACATGTAGTGTTCATCTAATACCAGAAGGAGAACTGGAAAAGGTCCTTGAGGAGGCAAGAAAGATGATCAGTGTTACAAAATTGCATTCAAATTAGAAAATGACTGACTAGAACTGCCCTGGTGGGGCTGGGGACAGAACAGGTAGACCAGAGTTGATAAATTAGCTAGGAGTATACACAGTCCTTTCTCCTTGTAAAAGACATAAGTTATTGAAAATATTGATCAGGTCTCCATTTTAGAACAGACATAAGATGGTAACTTCTCAAAACAGTGCATAGGTCAGCTCAGGGGTGGCTTTCTGTGCTAAAATGTAGATGTGAGAAGTTTTTCAGATATCTAAAAAGCAAATTAATGTCAGGAATATTATTTTATATGAAGAATCATTTCTGGCTTAGAAAATCCTTGATCTATAGGTCAAGCATTGTCTTTTTACAGATTTTCTATACTCTCTCCTAGGTAGGGTTGTTGACTTGTGAAAGATAATGGGCGTCAGGCATGGTTACATGAGGTTTTTCTGTGGATGATGTTTGCTGAGTTATTGCCCTTTGCAAGGCCAGAGCTAAAAAATATTAAGTTTGAAACATGAACATAAACTATAGTCTAAAACTTATCTTGCACTGCTCCTGTTTTACTCTTTGATGGTAGACAAGCACTTTGGTTTTAGTAGTGGAAAAAATGTATCTTGTGTTTGATCTGGGCTGAGATACATCATTTCCTTCTGTGATAATTTCAGATGGACTGTGCAAAGATGAAATATGAAAAATATCAATTGTTGAACTCAGCCTAGCTGTTCTGGTGGTCATTATTAGAGATTTCTTCCAATAAATGTTTTGCAGTTTCTCAAGCTGTCTCAGAAACCAAAACCACAGCCACTATCTCTTTGCTATAAAGCAATGCTGGGACTACGTTTATTCTCAGTTCTGTTCCTATGTACAAGGTAACAAATAGCTCATTCTGAGTAATTCTATAATAATTTATGCCTGTGTCTACAATAGTGATTTTTTTCAGTACTCTTTTGTCATTTTGATCTCTACTTCAATATCTAGAAACTAATGAACTGTCTGTTTGGCCTTACAAATGATATTTTAAAATTGCTATTTTAATTAAGCAATGACTGTCTCTAAAGAGGTGTGGATGCTACAGTGGTACAGGGATACCACATACTTCAGTCTCCAACACTGTACTTAGCCTGTAATTAGAAAACATATATTTCTAACAAATTAATTAGTGCTACATTTCAATAGAAATATGATAAAGAAAGTGAGTCTGGGGAGGGTCTGACAATGTTCATGTCCATTTAATATATTTCTCCCTTTCCCTCCTTACCTGTCATCAATTAAACACATAAGAAGAAATGAAGTCTTCTGCAGCTCTATCAATTTGGTTTTGGAACAACCTCTGGTGGGGAGAAACCTTCTCCGAATATTAATTCTCTGTACAGGATGAACATTGCTGGAAAAATACAACCCCTATGTCTTAGTTGGTGTGTTTTATACTACTCACTCTCAGTTTAAAATTCAGAATGGATCAGAGTGATTCTTTCAGTGCAGCGTTTTTTTCAGTATTATGGTGATTATTTCCTCATCTAATAAGACAAGCCCACTAGTAATGTTGTGGAGGGTGCTGCACACAGGGCCAAGAAAAACTCAAGTACAGAGCTCAGAGATTTGGTATAAGTTTTTCATTTGACACTGTTACTACACAATCCCAGTATTAAATCTATACCTGTGCACTTACTGAACTACTTGGAAGTCACCAAGCTGTCTGAAGTTACCAGCTTTTATAGTTTCTTTGGGCAACAGAGTGGAATCTGATCTAGAGGGAATTAATAATTTAATTCTGGATAGATAATCTGTTGTTTGTTGAATGCAATTGAATGTCTGTGACCTTAAATGTAATTTTCAAATATTTAAAAACAGAGAATGAAATGTAATCACTTCTTGTGTGTATTTATTCACAGAAACACCTCCTCATATCTTTCAATTAATCAGTAAAAACTTTGGAGAACAGGCTTTAGAAACAAGCACTTGCTAATAAAGTGATAGTGGAATGAAGTGTAACAGGAAGAAGTCTTTTTTCTAAGTGGTTATTTTTGGAGTAGATTACAAAAAACCCCACAGGAATGGAACTTCACTGTCTTTAGACTTCCAAATTAAGTGTCTCAGTGGGGCTTGAGATATAAAAGTTCTTAAAGGGATCAGTTTCCAGTTTTGTAAAAATGGGAAGTTTTGGAGCTACTTTGTGTTTAGTAGATATATTTAAGTTAATATACTTTCTGTTAAGTTCTTGAAAATGATCCAAAATAACAGTGGAGCATCCGTTTGAATTTTTATATTCAACCCAAAGAAATGTTTGTCTAAGGAGCTATTTTACTAACCATTCTTGCATTTCCAGAGATACTAAGATGATTTATCTGCTAGAATGGGAAGGAATGAAATCCCAAATTCTTTTAAATTCACACAGCTCTAGTTTTGGTATTATTTGCTTGAGCAATAGGAAAACATCTATTTCTATAGCAAATCTTAATCCTACCATGTAATTTCTAGTTCAAATGAGGCAGGGTAAGAATGAAAAGCTCACAAGTGCTTTTTTTCAAGTGTGCTGGTCCAGACCCTCACCAAACCATACTTTCTGGGTAGGATCAATATAAAGGAAAAATTCTCGATAAGAATTACACAGACCCTAAGATAGATCTCTTCTCTTAGTAAATATTTTAAGTGCCTTCTACCTAAGGAAAAAGCACCAATTATCACTCAGAAATAGTGCTGAAGGGTGTTTGGATTTACTTTGGTGTTCAATGATGAAAAACTTTAAAAGTTTTTAATGGTCTGGGAAGGTGTTTTCTAGATGTTCTGTCAGTATCTACATATACAGCTGGATGTGTCAAGCACAAACACAAAGACACAGATCACTCTGTAAGTTGATAAAGTCTTATGCTGAATGCTGTTGAAAAGAATAGATGATATTAGGAAGAGGACTGTTCACGGAGAAAAAAAAGTATGTGGGTATTCTCAGGATTTGCCATTTTGGCACCATTATTTTGTAATAGAAACTGAGTTAGACTAACAATAAAAATTGCAAATTATTGAAATTCAGTAAGCTGAGATGATTGCGAAAAATTCTGATCCTCTTTAATTGAATGTGATTAGGGTAAAGAAGTGCTCTAGGTTGAAAATCCACAGGGAGACATTTTTGTAAAGTAGCTCAAGTCAAGCAAAGTAAATCCAACAACAGCACAGTATTTGTTATCTAGTAAACTGATAGAAAACTTAAAAAGAAATGTTTCTAACATACATATTTATTCTAGAAATGTTGATGATTCAATTAAAAAATAAAGTCTTTATGACACCTTGGAGCTCTTAGAAGGTTTTTCTCTTGTTGAGAACTGATTAATTGATAAGGATAATGTGGGAATTACAGACTTTGAAAAATACCAGCATTTTCTATTTTATGAAATATAAACATATATTCAAAACACTATCAGTTCAATATTGTCTTTTCAGCAAATACCTATACTGTCTTTATAAAATAAAAATAGGGCTGGGATAATTCTCTGTTAACTTCCTGTAATTGTCATGATTTTTCACAAACAATAAACACCCAGTTGGTAATCACATCATAAAAGTGCTGTTGAGTGTGTCTCATATGTCACTTTGGTTCCATAATATAGAACACTTTATATAAAGTGTCACCTGTTGCTCTCTCAGTGCTGGCTGTCTCTGTCCTGAAACCATGCTGTACAGGCAAAGACTGGAAAGTACTGAGCACTTTGGTCTTTCTTACCCATCTGCCATTAGATTGTTTCTCCAGTTCACAATTTCCCTGTGGGCAGCAGTCAGGGGTTTGATGCACCAAAGCTCCTGGGCTGGAAAGCAGGTGCATGTTCCCTACAAATAAATACTGCAGCTGACAGCCACTGACTGTGGGTGGCCCCTTCATAGTGGTGCTTGCATTCGGAAGAGCTTGGCCATGCCGCCTGAGGTCTCCCCTCTTTTTTTCTCTCATTTGTCAGAGCCCTGACTCTCTCCTCTAGGTGATCGATCCAGGTAGAGCAATCCTGCTTTTGGCTACACCATCCTCCTTGTTCTTGCCTTGCCAGCATGTACACTTTTTAATACAACAGCTCAAGATTTTTTCACTTCATGCTCAGCATGCAGCTTTCTCATGTAAGGTCAAAAGGAATAGCAGAAAAGGCCTGATTTAAAAAGGATGGAAGGGAATGAAAGTATGGTACCCTCCAGTGAAGTCCCTGTACCACTCTGCAGTTACAGAACACTCCAGTGTCTGGCACTGCTGTATAGCAGATACTTCTGCAACCTAAAATACACACACAAGTTACAGTAGTTTCTAGCCCTGCCACGCCAAGGCAACTTTGTGCCTTCTCTCCTCTGTATATTCCACTTGAAATGTCACTACATTTCAAGTTTCTGACCTGATTAAAATGATTCTGAGAACTGATCTTCCTGAATCTCAAGACATTGTTGGGTTTCAATGTCTTCTCAGAAGCATGTCTGAATGTTCTTCTCAAGGACTATGAAGAGGATAGATGTGTCTCCTCAGTGAAGAAAATATAGGTTAAAACGCAGATTAGTGCTTATGCTTAACATTTATGCCAACTGAACTGACTGTTTTTCAGAAGTAGTATGTGTTTCTGGTTTATTGTGAATATTTGGGTGCATCCAAGGAGACAAAAAGCTTGAGAATTCATGCACTAAAAATTACAAAGCACAGTGAAAATAAATGATTGTAATGATTTTTCTATTATTTCTCCAGTTTATGCAACTGGACAGTAGCATAGAATATTTAAATTTAAAAAAAATAATAATTACATGCTTATCACTCACAAGCACCATATAATTCTTTGAAGGTATTTTTCACATGGTTTTGTGTTACAGAGAATGTCTCATTGGTTGAGATTTTTGCAGGCTCTTTAATACGATGATCTGCTTTAAATGAAGAGAAAATAGTGGAAGATTAGTCTACAGTTCAGGCATTCCATCATTTTCTGAAGGTATGCACTGAGAAATCATTTAATGTGTGCATAAATGCTTTAGTCAAAATATGCTACTACTATATAATTTGTCAAACCCTAAATCTTGTGTAGACTGAGAACCTGCTGTAAATACTCTTTTAAATTGTTTTCAGATGAGATTTTTATCTGAGAAAATTCACATGGTAAGAGACAAGAGAAGCTTTGCTGTTTGCTTGTCTTTCACAGTTGTAGGACAAGATATATTGATTGCTCTGATTATTTTTTTACTGGTAACCTGGGAATTTTGATATCAACCTTCAGTATTTGCAGGGTTTTCTTTTCTTTTTTCAAACAGGGATGACACTTTTAGGTCTGTTTTTTGATACATCTTTTAAAAGGTTTTGCTGATATAACTTGGAGAATGGAACAGCTTTTCATGCCCACTCAGGGTCCAGTTTTCCTGATATGCATAATGTTTCTTTTCCTTTCCTATCCAGGTTTTACCTCCTTTATTTTTGGCAGGGACTGAAATTCAGCTTCCCATTTATTTTGACACTCTGAGAGAACTTTAGGGCCAGCTTTAGCAGTACAGCAGAACAACCTGTTGGCTCTGTGCTGTAACCAAGTTACATCGAAATCTGCATGAGGAAAAGCTCTTCACTCTGAATTATACGGTTGCCAAAAAAGCAGCAAATGAACTTATCAAGCAGCTGTGTAAGACAAAAAGAAGGGCTTTTTCAAAGAACTGTATCCTTAATCCCTTTTTGATAGATGTGGATGAGGAAAATTTAGGCAGGTTAAGAGGCAGAGACCAACAGACACAAAAGATAATTTTCCAGATTCTATTAAACACAAAGAGATGCCTGTTGTGATTCCCTCAGTCACAGAGTATGAAAGCTCTGTGGGCACACCTCAGTGGTGTCGTTATGTGCCTCATATTCTTGACCTCTGCTACTGGACATTATGGGAGATAGGGTAATGAAAAAGGTATTCCCAGACTCTTGTGCTACAGAACACTCTTGTTCTTACAGGAAAAGCCATTGCTGCTGTCTCCAGAGGAAAAAGAAAAAACAAGTAAGACTTGGATGGGTTTAGGAATTGATGCAATATTAAGTATTCCAAGTGTTTTGGCATTTGAGATTGTTTTTCTTTTCCATTACAAAAGACAGAAAGAAAGAAGACAGTATTTAATATTGCTTACTTCTTCAGATGTCCATAGCCCTGGACTGTTCCAGAATCTGAGAATTATTTTAATAGCAATTACAGAACTTGCTCTTTTCAAGACTGGCATGAGATGAGAAAAAATCCAAAGCACCCCACCATACTACCCACGAATTGATACTAATCTGGAAAAACATGACCAATCTGGAAGGTTGTGACCATTCCCACTGCATAATTTCTCCTACCTTTGCAAATGAAGTTTAGGGAGGACTGTTTAGTACAGCTGCTCTGCAGCTGTTAGTGTCCCAGAATTTGCTCCCAAGTTTCCCAGAATTTGCTAATGTCATTTATATATGACAACTGGCCTGGATGTGTGCCTGACCACGTGAAGATGAGTAATTTCATTACAATATAACTGGTAGAAATGGCAACAATATTTAAAAAAAATTCTTAAATACTTGGCAACACTTTTAGGTGTCTGACTAAGGTGTCTGTGTTTAGATGCTTTTGGCATTTTAGCAAGGGAACTGTAGAGAAAATAAGTAGTTCAGTTTCTACTATATTGTTTGCACTTACATCTGGTCCTGGGGCTTATCATAATTCTGTGAGCTATGAAGAGAATAATTCAACATAATATTGTGTATGAACTTGTGATACAGGTGGCTTTGATTTGTTATAAACCATTAGGATTTTATTTGATTAGCATGGCTTTGGCCATTTGTGAAACAGTTAAATAATTAACTTGGCAGATAAAAGCAAGGTCTTTGAGCAACCATAACCAAAAATCACAGTAACATTTCTAGACCTAAGAAGGTTGTAGAAGTGAGAGGGAGCAAGAACATGACTTAGAGGGTGTCTTTAGCAGCCCAGATTATTCTCCCAGAGCAGGAAAAGAGCAACCATTACTGATATGTGTGGTTCCAAGTGACAACAAAGTGTATTTTAAAGCACTTTAAACTTGAAAATAATGCGCTCAGAATCTCTTAAAATTGTCAGAGCAAGACAACCCAAATGAAGCATGCTTCATTTAAGATAAAAATATAAGTAATTCTTGAGGGCTGATAATATCTGTTTATTATTATACTGTGATAGTGCCACCACAGTTCAGTCAGATTTTCCATGTTTGTGACAAGCACATTGTGCTTGGCTTCTCATTTTTGGTCTGTAATGTGGCCAATGGTTGTTTCATTCCAGATGCATGACATTCATAGTTGTTCTTTTTCTTATTTATCCATGTATGAAAAAAAAAAAGGTCTATGGAGGTTTTCTCCCCTCATGATTATTCAAAATATTCTTTACTGAACAAACATTATCTTATTTTTGTGTTCTTGCAACTTCTGCTTCTTACAATAACTCAGTTTTGATGGTGATGGGATAGAGCTTAATTAAGAGTTTCTAATATTCATTGTGAATATATGGGGATGAACAGGCAGCCTTCCACAATTTTTATTTTTTATGTATGAAAGTCCTATTAACAATGAAGCATCTGTTCTCTTAAAGGGAATAATTTTTCACACACATTGGCATTGGGAGCTCTTGTGATCAATAAATAGTGCAGGTGTAAATGTTCTACTTGATTCAGGAGCCTTAATAGCACTTTGCAAGCCTGCTGTTTTTCCTCATGTAAATTATTTTATCTACACAAATCTGTTGGTTTACATGTGAAATAATCAGTGTCTCTAAACCAAAGCAAGCCCCTTCTTTTGGCACAAAATGCTAGTCATATATTCTACTTATTCCCTGCCACAGTTATAAATGGTAAATGGCAGCCTTTTAAGAAATTCCCCTGTGGTGCAGCTAGCAGGAGATTGCTCAACTGTATAATAATCAAATCTGACCAGATGGTGATGAGGTTGGGTACTAAATGTTTTTTAAATTCTCCTGCTAGGTTTTCTCATTTAAAAGAGGAGAAATCCCACTTCAAGGCATACATGATTTGAATGACACCTTTTTATGAGGCATACAGCATTGCTTATTCTGTTACATGGTACAGAACTTCACATTATCAGGCAGTGCAGAGAAAGGGTCATGACTTATTTAGAAAGTCAGTGTGTTGCTCAAGGAGAGTACCAGCCTGATGGCTCTGGAGAAGCAACTGACATTGGGTAGGATGCCAGAAACTTTTAAGTTTCTATTTTATATGGGCAGCGGCTAATATCCTGAAGAAGATTTTGCTTCTTTGTGTGGCAACTCAGTTTTGACACCAAATTTTTCATCTTTTTAAAAAAAAGCCCATGCCTTGTGCTTGCAAGGAGCGATGTGATTGAAACACATTTTAGTGCAAAATGTCTTCTAGTTCTGTTCTCCTGGTGGTACTGTGGCTGGGTGTGGTGTCTCCAGGCATCCTCTCTTCTGTGATTCCATCTCTTTCATGGGATGTCACTTCTTTCTTTTCTAAGATTTTATTCTGTGCTATTGGTTTATCCATACATCACATATTTTGCTGCCTCCATGCATACCTTTAGTTTGTTTGAGCTAAACACTTTATCTTAAGTCAAGGAAAAAAAAAAACAATCTAATTCTCTGAACTCCTTTTAAAAAATATTTTATATTTCCCAGATCAAACTGGAGGTTAATGATAAATAGAGAAATAACCTGATTTTGAACATTCTTGTTACTTAGGTTGCTTTCATGTGAAAGCTGTGGTACCTGTTGCTCACAGTCTATTCAGCACAACATCTAGAAAGAGACACTGCTAGCAGAAGCTAGTTATCAATTCAACATTAGCTTTTGAAAAAGAAAAGCAAATTGCTTTCTGCAAGTAGTGAGGTCTGAGGAAACAACAAAGCAAGTATTCAACTAAAGTGAAAGCACCTTGAAAGTGCAAAGCTTCGCCTAAGATTTTGTATATGCATACACAGGAACTCTGTTCTTCCTATAGTAACCCCTAGCTCATCACCTTAACTCAGAAATGCATTACCTGCATTTTCTAAGACGATGGAAGAAATTCTTTAGTCATGTAAGAAACTTCCCTTGCCAGAATGCTGACAAAGCCACTGGCCCTTTTGTGCTCCTCTGGAGAGCATTGACAGAGGACAGCACAGCTGAGTTATTGTCTTGGCAGGTGAATCATTAATTTCCAAATCAGCACGTTTTGTCTGGCAGCTGCTGCCCTTCCCCAGAGAAAGAGAATGCAGCCTGGCTGCCAGCGTGTGCTGCCAACACTCCTGGTTTCCCTCTGGAGCCGGGCTGTCCATGACTGTGTGAGCCTGGAGCTGTGCCTTCATCTTCATGTGGATGTAACCTCCTCCTGCTGGCAGGACAGGCAGCTGAACATGCAGCCAGCACCCAAATGAAGGATGTTGAAGGATGCTGAAGGATTCTGAAGGATGCTGCAGCCTCAGTGGCTGTCTGCAGTGCAGCGGGCCATGAGCAGGTCAGAGGGCTGGGCAGGGCTTAGGTGCAGCTTTGTCACTGCTATTTGCCTCAGATATTGCCATCTGAAACCAGGACAGCTTTTTGATTTTTCTTGGGTTTTTTTTTGTTTGTTTTTTTTAAATTTCCAGAGAATTAACTGACTGCTACCAGTGGAAGGGAAGGAAAGCAGTGCTGTGCCTTTCCTCCAGGGGTATGTGCAGATCTGACCATTTGCAGTCTGTGGTGTGTTAATCCCATTCATTGAGGCTTATGCAGTGCTCCTCCACACAACCACTATTTTCCTGTCTCCCTGTCTCATTATGACTCTGGAAGCTCTGATTTAATTTTTGTGAAAATAGAGATTATTTTTTTTTTCTTGTTGCACTAATTTAATTTATTATTTGCTGTGCTTGTATCAGTCTGGACTTCATTAAGAACAAAACCTTCAGTATCTCAACAGTTTATTCATCACAGATATTTCACTTAAAAAGAATTCCTTCTTCAGAGTTGTCATTCCCATGTTTTACTTGGATTCAGAACTGATCCTACCACAAATGCAATTTCCTGCCAAAACTCCACTCTGGCAGTCAATTTTTAATCTTTTTTAAAATGCTGAGTACTGGAAGGCAGGCCTATGACCCTTCCGTTTCTTTTGTTGTGTGGTTTTTATTTTGGGGATTTTTTTGCATCATTTAATGTCTGCTTGCTTTTTCTTTGCCCTAATCTCATTTATTCATTTTTATATTTCATGTGTTGTGAAAATTGCACCAGCTGGTACATCTTTTGAAATGACATGTACTGATTAAAGAACTTGCTGACCTACCAGTTACTGAATAATTATATCTTCAGGTGGGGAAATTGCAGCAGACTAAAATGCTCTTCAAAGTGATATCCAGACAACTTGCTGAATACTTTTATGTCCGTGCTCATATTTGATGTGAAAGATTGGTAACTAAGGCTTTAAGTTAAAGAAAAACCATTTCTTCTGTAGTCCAGGAAAGAACAGAGTTACCAAATGAAAAATGCAATTTCCTGCCAGGGAGTAGTAATGGACAAAATGAAGCTGGCCACAGTCTTGAAAATGTTCCTGAAACTGTTCCTGATTGAAAGAAGAGGTTGTCCTAACCTGTACACCATCTACCTCTGCAATACCAAAAGAGCAGTTTGAAAAATGAACTGGTCAGGGAGTTTGCATAAGTATGTTTAATTAAACTATTTGAAGCAAAAAAAGCTACTTAAGGGCTTATTGTCAGCCAAGAAACAGAAAGACATGTTAATGGCATGCAGGTTAAGTGAGGATAATGTGGCAGTTGACAATGTTTCATGTACTTTACTAAAACCTAAAGTGAGCCAAGCAGGAGAGATTAACCAGAGCATTCAGTGGCAAGTGATGCCTGGCAGGAGTTACTAGCTCAGCTGGGAGGAGCATGGTAAACCAGGCAGGCAGGACAGCTCTGGTTTGCCACTTTGCAGAAGCCATATTTGTGTGAAAGGAAAGCAGTGAACTGCCCTTAGCAATTGCATCCCCAAGACAGGACTGTAAAATTGTTATAATTATGGTGTGACAAGATGTGTTTTTCTATGCACAGTGGATTAATTCCCTGGACACCTACCATTTTGGTGTTTTTTTTTTTTCTTTTAAAAGTAACATTGTTTGTTAAGCCAGCTGATTCATGTTAGATGAGCTTCTTGAGCATCAGAATGTTTAGCTGAGTTTTTCCAGCATTATGGGTGAGGTTTTTAATCAATGTCTCATTAGCAACCCTTTAAAATTTGAACCCATTCCTTCCATTATGTTCCTGGCACAGACGTTGCAGTTGCATTAATCTAGTTTTTATACTTTAAAGTTTGGGATGAAACCAGCTCTAGGTACATAAGTGATTCTTTTGCTTAATTTCATGCCAAATATTTTTTTTACAGAGCCACAAGAAATCAAATTCTAAACCAGTGAAAAGAAACAAAAGAAAATCCAGTTCCACTGTGCTCAGATAATTGTCAGGACTCTGTCAAGATAGTTCAGAACCCTGTGAAATGCTGCAGGCTTGAGGTTGAGGATCTGGGTGCTGGGGTGGTTTAGCCTGGAGACAAGGAGGCTCAGGGGGACTTTATTGGTCTCTAGAACTGCTCAAGAGATGTTGCAGCCAGGTGAAGTTGGTCTCTTCTCCCATGAAACGGGTGATAGGATGAGAGGACATTGCCTCAGGTTGCACCAGGGGAAGCTTATTTTGGATGCAAGGACAAAAGTATTCACTGAAAGGGTTGTCAAGCATTGGAATGGGCTGCTCAGGGGAGTGGTGAAATCACCATCGCTGAAGGCAGATGTGGTGTTTGGGGACATAATTTCATGCTGGACATGGCAGTGGTGGGTGAAAGGTCTTACAGGTCTTTTCCAACTGAAAAAATTCTATGAGTCTATGATTTTCTGATGCATTTTAAGGTCCTGGGAATCAGCCTCATGTTTCTCAGTGACAAAAGGTAAGGGATGGCTTTGCAGCAGGTTGTAAACTTGGAAAGGCACTTATGTTCCTAGTCCTACAAATAAACTTCCAGTGCTTTGCAAAAGCTTCGAATAAGATTCATTTAGCTCAGTGAGGTGCTGTGGCAGAATTCAACCACGAGGCTGACAACTGCACCAGAGAGATCTCAGATGGTGAGTACTGTGGTTCCAGGTGAGAAATCATGCTTTGCAGCTGTTTGTGAAACTTGTCGTTGTGAAGATGAAAAACAACTGTCATTTTTGGGGCTGTAAAAGAGGCTGAAATTCAGTGTCACCTCCAGCTGATGAACAGAGGGAAGAAGGAGGAGGAGAAAAGGTACAGTCAAGGTGGGAGGAACTATGTGGGATTAGTAAGTCTATTTTTCATATCTGTTTCTAAAAGTGAGTGCCAAAGGGATTTTGCCTGAAAGAGCTTTCTGGAAAACAACACATGTCAAGGGTTGGTCTGCTGCAGGAACTGGGGGGAGGCTGGAAATGTAAATACAAGGCTGATACCCAGCTTTGGGCATTGGTATATCAAATGAAGGTCACCTTTTAAGTGAAGTTCATGGAGACCGATATTTTAAACATTGGTCCTGCTTGTGTTTTAAAAGAAAATAGAAATGTGGAATCCTTGTTCTGAAGAGAATGAGACTGGCACTCTTGGCTATCTGTAAGCATTTTCAGATTTCAGTACCTGACATGATGATAGCAAATCTGTAAGTGGAAAGTCACCCAATTTTCTAAGCTTTTGGCAGATTTCTATAAAACTGAGCAAAGTACCAGGAAGTATTTGGATTTCAGCTAACTTGCAAAGTCTTATGAAGGTACGTTTTAACAATAATCTATCCCAAGAGCTCTTGTTGTGGCTCTAGCTTTTGTATGGATTTCAGATGCAGCCTGATAAGTAGTTTATGACAGTAATCTAATATATGCTTTTTGGGAAAGTTTCACCAAACAGCTCTCAAGCAGTCTTATTTTAGTAAAGTTTATGAAAATAGTAGGAGATCATGAAACACTGGGCAATTTCAATTAACTGTGAATTGAGAAACCTTTCTAAGACCAGAATATAGGCCCAACTTCATTCTTAAGAGATTCTTCACACAGGAAAAAATATTTAGTACAGTAAAGATAGCAGCCTGACTTAAATACCTTTTATTTATTTTACAGCATAATTGGAACCATCTAGGACTCAGTATTTTCTGAATGAAAGTTTATTTGAGCAAAAGTTTAGCTTTGACCAGTGAAAGCTCAGAGAGGAAGTAATTATACATTGAGTCTTGTTTTATCAATCTTTGGAAACTAGAAAAGACTTTTTTTGCCTTGTATTAGTTGCATTGCTGCTGAGGAAGGTGGAGATGCAGAAAAAAAGAATTTTTTTTCTGTAGTTATTTTTGAGATGGGAAAAGCTGAGGATTGAAGGGATGGTAGGGAAGAGCAACTAGGCATAGACATACAAGTTTCAGGAGATGCATCTGCCACTGTGTGCAAAAAACACTTTAAAAAAGAAAAGGCAGAAGCTATTCTTAGGCTGAAGGTGCATTTTTGATACCCAGGATAGATGAAGAAGATGTAAATATTGATTATATTGAAAATCTTAAATCTAGGTTACCTAAAAAAAAAAAAGTATTTGCTCTGACAAACAGAGGAACATCTTATAGCCTGTAAACAAGACCCTGACAATGACCACTTGCAACAGTCCTGGTGTATCTTTTGGGGACACATATAGATGTTTCGGACAGAATACTTATTTTTTTTGTGACGCTGTTTTGGGGAAGGGCCTTTAATAAGGTGTAAGGGACACTAGAAGACCTATGCTTTTACACAGAAGTGTTTATTATTGTAGTGCTCTGATAGAATCTGAAAGCCTAAGTGTCTATGCCTTGGTCCATTTATACATCATTACTTTTGTCTGCAGTACCCTAAATTAACAATATATTGTAATACAATTATGTGTTATAGGTGAAACAAACCCATAATGACCAAAAGTTTAAATAAAGTTTTCCATGCCTGTACCTGCAAATGAATGTAGGAATTTTATCACCCACTATGTCTTTTAGGAACATGCAAATAGTCTTCATTGGTTTAGGTTGACTTGGGTTCAGCATGGGGCTGCTCTGAGGGGAAGTTTTGACTGTTCTGATGTTGAAGATGTGGTTGAAATTATTTGGTAATCTTTGTGAAGCTACAATTCATGCATTTAAACAAAGTAATCTCTTTACAGCTATAAGAAAAAGCAATATGAATTTGAAAACACATTAATCATTAGAGTTTTTAATGAATAATCCATTTGTTTGTTTCTGGATGTTATCTGATAATATATGGCAAAGTGTGCTTTACTGCTTTTGTTTACACAGTGCAGCTTTTATGAAATACTTTGTGTGTGGAACTTGGAATTCTTTGATTGCTTTGCCTTTTTTTTCTTTTGAGAGCACTTTTCATGTCTGGGAGTGTGACCAGCACCTTTCCCTTTCCTCCAGCTTTTCCACCCTCTAACAACTGTCTACAAATATTTCAGCTAAATTTTGCAAACAGGAAGAAGCCTGAGAGGTAATTAAACTCTCAAATCTTAGTGAAAATGCGTAGCCAATGGAGGAGGAAGTCTGCAGAAGTGGCTCAGCTGAGGGATCTGTTATACTATTGAGTACTCAGGTCACAGGATTCCAGGGAATTCTGGGTGGAAAGATCTGGCAAGGGACATTGAAAAAGAATGCACACTGCTGTGGATACTGAGAGCAGTGATGCATAACTGTGTCTGCAATCCCTGCTGTACCCAAGCCATGCTATGAGCTCATGTCACATCCTATCATAAAGCCAAGATGTGCTCAATGCACACCCTAAGGGACCAAGTTTGCAGAGCTAAACTTGGAACTTACTTTTCTTCCAGCATAGATAGACTCTGAGATATAAAATTATGCAACACCTAAATCCATAGGAAACTGGACTCTTCAGTGTCAGTACCCGTGGAAATACAGGCTTTCCTTCTCTCTCCTTCTCTTATTTTAAAAATTGCATATAAAGAAAAGACTAAAACATGGTCTGGAATGGAAAACTCATCCTCTAGACAGCCATCTGCAGAATTATGCTGTGCCACTATTGAAATGAATGTAAAATTTTCTTATGATACGTTTCTTTGTATTTTAGCAGCAGTCCTTCAGTAAATCAAAATATTCCTGTTGAAGAGGAAAAAGTATCACATTTGTGCTGCTCTTTTGCTGAAGGAATAAAATTGAGTTGGATCAAGAGGGTCTGAGGATTGAAAGTGTTAGAGAAACATTCTGTTACACTCCCCAGGTTTCTTGCTAGTCCTGATCCTCAGCTGTGAGCCATTCTGGTGTGTGACAGCTGAGGTGTGGGCTGTTCGTGCTGTCAGGTAGGTCTCTTGAGTAATTTCCATCAAGGGAGTTATTTATAAGACGGACTTGAAAAGTCCAAACTGATGAAGGTGGACTTTTTGTAAAATATGTTATTAAAATACCAACAAAATAAGATCTGTCCTGTGCTTGCTTGCCAAATACTCTATTTTTGTTGTATGAAAAACACTTTTTGTGTTGACAGTATGCCTACAGGAGAAACCAATATTTCCTATTACTTCAGGAAGAGATAAATTACAGCCTGCTCTTTGTCACATTAAATAAAAACAAATAAACTAATAACCTAGTGGTTATACCAATATTAACACTTGGTTAAATAAAGCACTAGCAAAGAAAATTGTCCTTTTAGTATAAAACCTAATTATAAAATTTCAAAAAAAAATTATAGTTAATTATGAAATTTATAGACTGAATGATACAACTCTAGAACAAATTAATATTTCTCACAGATAAGTATGTATTTTCCTCAAGTATTCAATTGTCTATAAGCATTTTGATTCTTTCCCTCTTACCCCCACCAACTGCATCAAAAGGAAAAATAACTCTGCCAGACTTGGGGACTTTATTACATAGATAAATGACTAGTATATCCAAGAACACAAATAGTAGCTTATTTCAGCTTGACAACAGAAATATTTAGATTCAGGTAAACCTAAAAGAAATATATTTGCTTTTTTCCTTCTGACTTGAACAGAAAAGAAAAAAAGAATCAAAATATTTCTTGGTAGATAAAAACAACTATTTCTGTAAAAGAAATTGAAGTTTTATATTCTTGATCAACGGACATTTTCAGTTTACAGTGATACTTTTAGGGTGCTGTGGTGTTTTGGCTCCTTTTTATGAAGAACAGTGCAATATATTGCTTTCTGGTGAGTGTTCCACAGAGGGAAAAAATAACTTATTATTGCTTCAGATAACTGAGTTCTCTTGAAGTGAAGTAGTAGAGGTCAGTAATTTTGCCTCAAAAACACTGGGCTCCAGTTCCTCAAGAAATATTGGGTGGGGTTTTTCCACTGTTAAGCCTGTTGGCAACACAGATTTCAATGGGCCTTATATTATCAACTCATATTTTCAGAAACTTATTCATTCCCCTAAACCCATTTCTATCAGTCCTTACTAGTAGTTGTGAGACCTGAACTAATTTTCTGACCTCTAAAGAATAACGATTTAAAAATAGAACTTTCATGTTCTGCGTCTCTTGAATTGTTCCCCTTGAAATTTAAAAATCCATGCTTACCTTTTCTTATTGCTGTTGGAAAAATAAAACTAATATTTCATGTTGTTCTTCAGAAAAGACAGGGGTTTTGGCTTTTGAAAAAATCCCGGTGCTTTTTTCTTTTTTTTTTTTAACCTTCTCTAGGTCATTTATCATTAGAAAACAATTTTATATTCTAAAAACTTAGTTATGATTAATTTCTGTTGCAAGGCTGAGCATACAGTACTTCCACAGCCAGATCTCAAGTGTCAAAAAAATGAGCCTTAAAATCTAAGGAAGACAATGATCAACCAAACATTTTTATGATAAATTATTTACTTGGCATCTGGGTAGAAGGCAGTTATCTAGGACACCATTTTACTCCCTTAACCTGTTTTTCCTTTTCATTCAATGCATCTTCCATCTCCTACAATACATGACAGGTTTCCTAGAAACAAAAGACTATTATAAAACATGAATTAGTCTTGTTGCCCATGGGGAATCCTTTGGGAAAGTAGTATAGGAGCATTTATTGTTGCAACAGGGGACAAATAAGAGAGTCTTGACTTGACTCTAGAACTTCTTAATGGACTGTTTTTATTAGATTTCTTTGGCTGTACTTCTTTGAGTCCTTGTGAGGTAAAATTCCTGTAGTCTTGGGAGAAATGCATGAAGGACTGGGAGAGAGAGATGTGCTGTTAAGGTGGAATGTGCAGAAGGACCTGATGAAGTTTACTGACCTAGTCTTAATAACACTGTGCAAACATTATTTATTTCTTAGTACGGGAGGGCTAAGAAATGAACATATGGATTAATTTTTGAATGAGAAGAAAAATGCCTGACCTTGATGTAAAGGACTTGTGTTACAAATGCCTTTGCCCCAGCAGGAAGGCTCTGATGGTTCTCAGTACAATTGCTAGAAAACGTTACAAGCATGAAAGGATTTTTTCTGTGGAAAAGCTGAGTAATTTTTAACTGAAATAAGAACAACAGAAGGACTGGGGAATGCTGAAATGAATGGTTAGTACTAGTGAAATTATAAGTGACAAAAATGTGGATCTCATCCGCTGTCAATTAACTTTAAATGGAGGTAGTATTATCACTGAAATCTATTGTATGAATGGGAAGAATGTTATAGCAATAAACATAAATAATTTTTCAAATAAGACCATGTGCTTATCAGAAATGAATAGATTTACTTTTTCAGAACAGCTATAGCAATCCAAGATATTTAGTGAGAAAAGCCCTTCTAGAGAGCTTCTGATATTTTCTTTGTCTTTTAGAGGGAATAATCCAAATGAAACAAATGTGGAAGAAAGGTTGAGTGAAACTTCAGTTCTGCAAATAAGTGGGCCCACTTGCCTTTGAACTCATGTGCAGTTCCATTTATTTATCTGAACAAAGCTGTACTTAATTTCAGACTCAGGGCCTGTATCTGCAAAATACAATCTGGTTTTGTGCAACTGAGTTCCACATGAACTCATGAGTGTTGGTGCCCTTATGAGACTATAAAGAAGGTCCAGAGAGTTAGCCCCTCATGTGAATTTAAAAAAAAATTCTATTTACTCAAGTTACTAGTTTTAGGTATCTGTGAAGAGATAAGGAAATAAGGTAGGCAAATAAACACAGACTCTAAACCCAGAAAGGTTTTCTTATGTTCCTGTCATTGCTATTTTTTCCTTCAAGTTAAAATGTATTTTGGAAGAAGATGAGATCTGAGTAGAAAATATTTTGAAGACACACACACACATGTATATACACACATACACACATACATATAGTCTTGATTCAGAGTAGTAGTGTCAAACCTTTGAATGGTCCATTCTCCTAAGCAAAATGCTTACTGACCCTCCACAGACAGCTCCATAGAGCCACTAACCTCACCCTGAATGTTTGAGTAGCCTGGTGAATATAGCAGTACTGAGGCTGTGAACTGTATAAGTACATATGTATGCATTTGCATAAACTGCACATATTAGTACAAACATAAGCAAGAAGTACATATATAGTAAATATATAAAGTTTCTCATTTTCTAAATTACAAAAGTTATTTGAAAGAATTTGTCAAACCTTTTGAGAATCAGAGAAAGAAAAACTACTGTAAACAAAGTCTGCAATGAGAAGAAAATAATTGTTTTTAAATTTTTTAAAAATTTTTTAAAATGAAATATATTTCAGAAACTAGCTGAGGGATTGTATTTCTGAATTCTTCCTATTGTGCCACTGAATGCCTGTCTTTCAGCAAAGTTTGGCTTTTGAATTTTCTTGTTTTTCTGGTAGAAGTTTGTAGTGGTTTTAAAACTGCCAATTTGAATTTCCTGGCCAATGCACCAGATAATGTTGTGAGTTTAGAACTCACAACATTATGAATGTTGTGAGTCATAGAATCACAGAATGTTGTGAGTTTAGCTAAACTCACCAGTGCACTTACTCATTTTTTGTTGTGAGATATGATTTTAGGAGAAAGGAAAACAGGCTCAAACTTAAAGACTATAAAGAAAGCTTTATTAACAAAATTAAAAGAATAAAAAAAAAGGAAAATCAGCATGAAATGTCCAGAACACTCCCCTCCCCTGCCCACTTCTTTTCTTTTCCACCTGACAATATAAAACAATACCTGTGATTTTTTAAATAAGTTATCACTTCTACAATAGTCTTTCCTCAATTCTCATAGGGCGAGAAGTTTTCTTTCTCAACACCCTGGAGATATGTCCACAAGAACACAGTCTTCTCATGGCTTTGCATCTTCACAAAACAGCAGCTGTCCGGTTTAGAAAAACTCTGCTGTTGTGAAATTCCTCCCATTTTCAAAGTTGAGTCAATGGGTCATTGTCAGCTTATGGGGTGTCATTCTTTAAGGATGAGCTATTCAAAGGAAAAGACTCTCTTCACCAATTTCTACAATCATCTTCATCTCCAAAAACAAAAGTCTATTCTTTGCTCCCTGAGACACAGAGTCTTCTTCACTCATCTCTGTCTCTCTGCTCAAACTCTTCAGAGCATCACTGCCTCTTCAACATTTGCTGCCTCTGCTCAAGTCCACATTTGAACACTTCGCCATCCTCTCATACTTGTTTTCTCTCATGAATTAAAGAAAATGTTGTAGTTATTATAGTCCATCTCCATGGCATTACCAAAAGAACTTTCAGGCCCAATAGTAGGATGTCTCCACATTCCCCTTCTCCTCATTTTGGTACTTAAACTATTTCTCAACTGACCCTGTTGTTTTCATGTCGTCTGTCTCTGGTTTTCTCTCACCCAAGGGAAGAATCGTGCTCTGCAGGTCTCATCTGTGCACTGGCAGGGTTAACATTTCACCCAGGCAGGGCAGTGGCTGAAGCAGTCATGGTGATGGATTGGATTGCAGCCGAGCTGGGCTCTTCTCTCTCCCTGCTCAGCACCTACTGGGAGAGGGCTGCGGTGGAAAGGGGGGAGAGAGGAGGAGAGGGTCTGTCCTGGCCCAGAGGCCGGGGAAATCCCGGCTCTGCACGGCCGGGTGGGGGTGATTGGAGGCAGGGCCTGGCCCCCCCGGTCTCCCATCCCAGCCGGGAGCCGCTGGGGCCCAGCCCAGCCTGGCCAGGCCGCGCGGGCAGCGCTGGGGCAAGGCCGGGCCTCTCCCCCCGACAGCTTGGATACCTTCAGAAGCTGGAAGCCGAAAAGGGGAGTTCGGAGCTTCCCGGGCTTTAACATGGGATATTCACGGGGGTGGATCCAGCTTCTCAATAGTTCACAAAGCTGTCAGTTCTCAGAACTGGACAGGTATTAGCCCTTTCTGAACAGAGAGAAACTCCCAAGAGCCTCTCTCAGGAAAATTATTTTCGTAGATGCTTTCCTTCCTTCCTCCTTAATATTAACTAATATCAAACCGATACAAAGTTTAAACTGCTCATTAAGAATTTCATTTTAAAGGGTCTTACTGTCTATCTCCATATAATTTGATTTAGAGGATGGTATTCAAAATGTTCCACTGTACCTCTCAAACAACCTGTTTTTTGACACAATAAGTAGTGATCATCCAGCTCGTTTCAAACAGATTAAAAAAAATCAATTACTGGAAATTTTCTAAACATTGGTCAGTAACTGGCAGTAATAATGGAAGTTACTATTTTAAGTATTTGGGCTGCAGGTACTTTTCCACTGTAATTTTCTCCCACAGCCCAAATACAGGAATTAGGAAGCCCCTCCTATTCAGATGAGTGTGAATGAAACTTCTGGGGCCAAAAAACTTGTGCAACAAAATGTTGTGCAACATTTCCTGGATATTCTCTCTTGGGCAGAAATTTTCTGGAAGGATCAACCAGGTTGCTGGTAACTGACACCACCAGCTATAGAGGGTATGAGGAAGGCAGATGGGAATGGACAGCTGCTTGGTAAACATGTTTCTGCTATAGACAGGGCAGTCAATGGGAGAAGTCTGGGCTAATGGTGCAAAAGGAATGATAAATTAGATTGTGTCTCAACAAGAATGTCATTCAGAGCTCTTCAATGCCAAAATAAAATGTTTCCTACAATTATTAAGGCACTGATAACATTATCCATGCATACCTCAAATGCAGAGTTTATGTCTATGATGAAATATTCATCAGTTTGACTTTCTGCTAATGTAGAGCTGCCACCTACAACTCTAGTACAGGAATAGTCATCAGTCTGATTTTCTGTGAACATGCAGCTTCTCTGCAGCCACCTCAGGATGGTAACTCAACTGATTTCTCCAGTCTCAGAGTCCTTCCACTCATTTCAAAAGTGGAAATACTTTCTGTACGTGCTTCCTTCTTCCCTTAATGACCGATGGAGATGCAGGTCTTTAAAGGGTCTTCTTCTGGTGATCCCAAAGACGTTCGGCTTCTCTGGGACCTGCAGCTTACTATGAGGCTTTATAATTTATTATGTTCACATAGGTACCTAGTATAGCATGCCAGGGCTACCACCTCCATAAGGGATTGGCAGCTGTGACAGAGGTGTATGGGATATCCACAGCCATGGAGACCAGCTGGAATACACTCCAGACTCCCAAATGGTCTCTTAAGTGTGTGTGTGTGTGTAAATGAAGCTCTGAAATCCTCACATACCTGACATAACTGCACATACTTTTGGGATCTCTCTCACCTGAAGTTTCTTAGCTGACTCTAGATATCTAAGCAGCTTCTGGGATGTTTCAGTGTTGGCTTTTGCATTGTGACATGACACAGCTCTGAATACATGTGACCTGAACAGAATGCAGCAGTGACTGCTGTCATTTATTTTGTCTTTGAGATGCCTAATATCTTCCTCTCCTTATGATGTACTGGAGGAATATGCTTTTTAAATTTTTTTTTGCTTGCCTACATTGATTAAAAAATTATATTTCTTAAATGAAGTTAAACACATCCTTATGATATACTTCTGAAATAATTGGTAATAGAGACTAGGATGATACATGGCACCTGGTCATCTTCCTCTGTCTGGTCTGTCTTGTTTTCTGTAAATAAACTGTCCTCTCTTTATCCTTGACCCTTTTTATTACTTAGAATACTCTCAAATTTTCTGAATAATTTTCTGCCTAGAAGTTTGAAATATCTTGCAGTCAAACACAGGTATGGGTTATAGCTTATCAGGCTATTGGGTTACATTTCCTTAATGTCAACATCACTTGACTTCCAGAATCTTTTAAGTACTGCATTCACCTTCTCTTGACCAATCCTAAGTGATGTAGAGTAGGTGTTATTTCAGTGTCTGAATGAGGTTGCTCTGTCTAGTACAATGAAGAACAACCCTGGCTGGTGAGGGCTTATTCTAAGAGTTGGTGTTAAGAATATATTTATAAGAAAAATTATCAGTGTGGGATGAATATTCCTTATGCAAATGGAAATCTTTTGGTCCTGGCCTTAGAAGTACTCCAAAGTACAATTTGCTACAAGTCCCAAAGGAAGAACAACTTAGAACAACCTGCCTGAGGAGTGTCTCAAATAATGTTCTGGCAAACACTTTTTGCGATGAACTGGTCTTTCCCAAGGAAAATATTCAAAGAGCATTTTCATCAAGAAATTCCCAAGTGGCCAAGTATACAGAGCAATGCAGCACTCATGCTCAGATAGAATGAGCATTCAGGGAAGAGAGATGTTCTCATTAGATTTCACTAGCACTGTGTGATATCTACCAGATTTCCATATCTGGACTGACAGAGATGATTTAGAGTGCAAATAACCTATTAACAGAATTAGATTAGACATACCATGGTGCAATTAGAGTTGTCTCTGTCAGACCATTCTTCATTAACAGAACTTATTCAGAACATACTGTCTGCTTCCTGCTTCTCCTAGACTAATTAGTTATGTGTATGAATGCTTGGATTGCTTAATTATTTTCCCTGTTCACCATTAACATCTTGCTGAACTGGGACATAGTGTCACTTAGAAAGAGGCTGTGGAATTGACTTGGGTCCAGCACAGTTGGAGTCCAGACATCCAGCAGGCTGAAAAGATGGTAAGGGTAGGGAAGACCTCAGAAAACATACATGGAAGGAGTTAATAGGTTTACTGTGAAAAGAGGAAGATTTAAGCAAAAATGCTGCTTGGAGGCAGATCTGAGAAAATGGATCCCGGATAAAGGAAGAAAATTACTGGGATTTGGGAGAAGAAAAATATTAGAGACAGGAGAGGAGCCCTTTTATGATTTTTATATTTTTAATAACAACATTTTTTTGCTCTTGTAGTTATCTTCTGATGTGATAATTCAAAGATCTCCACAGCCTTTGCCTTCTAAGCCTTTAAATTAAACCTGATCATGTAGTAGACTTGCTTTGGTTGGAGAAAAAAAGGAAATTTGAAGTCTGTTTGGGGAAAGAACCTCAAACAACCACATCTTTGGAGATGTCAGTTGAAATGTTTGTTAACCTTCCCTTTAGAAGGCAATTTGGGAATGAAAAATACCATTTCAAAACAAAAATAAAAGTTGACATTAAATGAAATGTCAAAACAGAGTGAGTCAACGTTTTTAAAATATCTGCTTTTCTCAACAGTCTTCCACTGAAGCTATTTTCCAAATGTAGAATGAAGGCAATTTCCAGCTCCTTCCATCCGGGTTGACATCATGCCACATTTTTTTTTATGACCCAGTATTTGTCAACTCTTTTGGCCAGTACTAATCTTGTTTTTCTGTGAGGGAGGCTTACAAAATCACTTCTCCCAATGCCTTGGTGTATTTCTACCTCCAGGAGAAGCTGCTTTCTCTAGCAGACCAAGATAACAGAAACAGCACAGGGCAAAGCACAGTGCCCTCAGGGGACAACGCAGCTGTGTGGTCCCTCTGAGCACACTGGAAAGGGGTTGTGCTGCAGTATCACCAGAAAGGACAATTTTTAGTCTTACAGAAATAAAAAGGAAGTATGTTTTTCTGTTTGGCTGTGGTGAAAATGCTGATATCACCTTTCGTCTTTATGATAAGGATTCAGATATGCACTGTTATCCCTTCTAATTTCTCCCCTGACTTTTGACCTTTCCAGTAAACAAACCAGCTGGCAGGTCTTTATTGAATCAGAAGGAAAAGAACAGTGTGGCAATGCACTTCTGGTCCCACCTTCATGTTTTTTGGATTAAAACAAACAAGCAAAAAGGTGACTAAGTAATCTTGCATCTTCCAACATACACCATTAAAGGCAGAATAATTAATTCCTTCAGTTTGATTAATCATAATTCAGTTGTATCAGGTTTTTCTCATAAGTAAAACCTGAACTCTTGATAATCTGGTATGGAAAAATTCTCGATTCCTTGGTTAACTACCAGACAGCAAATCAGAACCTGTTCCACTTATTTCACCAGGCAGAACTTCAGGTTTAGGAGCCTTTTCTTGGGCTTAAAGTAACATTTAGAGAAACATGGTCCTCTCAATATTTCTGATAGCTGTATTGATATAAAGGAAATGACAATGAATTTCAGTGAATTTGAAGGTTGAAGAAATTTTCCCATGGCATGTTTAGTAACAGGGAATATTCTGTTCTGTTGTATTCTACATCTAATATATCTCTCAATTCTATCTAATAAATGGATAAAATGTATGGATTTTTTTGTCATAGAAAATGATGGATTCACAGAAGACTTAAATGTGGTGCAAATGGACAGACGTAACATTTCATCAAGCAGTTTTATTCAATATATGATTGCTCAGGATCTTTGGGCATGGTTATATTCTTTTAACATACCATTGTAATTACATTTAGTGCTAAATCAGAAAAGATAGTTTAAGATATTTTTCGCATTGCTTTCCTGTTCTTCTGTCAATTCACCAGCTGCAGAAGAGGTTCTTACTTTTTAAACCTGACATTTCAGCTCTAATTAGGAATGGTTGTGCCTTTAGTTTGTTCACAGACCTTCTACAGGCAAGTTGCATGAAGCTTATGGTGTCTTTTCCTTCAAATACTTTAGTGGGTTGGTGGTTTCATTGCAAGATTTTGAGTGTAAACTGTGAGCTAAAGTTTTAAGCTAATTTCTAGGGATTTTCTCTGTATTTTTTCCACAATCTCTTCATTTCTTATCATTTAATGCCATGGTTTAATTGATGAGGTAGTGTTAGATCATAGGTTGGACTCAATGATCTCCAAGGTCTTTTCCAACCTAGTTAATTCTGTGATTTCATTGGACTTGAATATTGGATGTTCCAGACTTAAATATGCTGTTAATAGAGCTGCACTATCCAGATGATAAGCAGATATTTTTAATTCAACTTTTAAAATGAGATCAGTAAATCAATTTCAAAGTGAGTTTTTTTGCAGCTGAGATTTGTTTGGAGTAGTCACCTCAAACAATAAAATATCTCTTTTATAATAAATAACACATTTATTATTTTATATGATTTATGAGTATGCCAGTAGTTCATTAGAAGTCTGACTAAGACTAGAAAGCAAAGAAATGAGAGGCAGACTACACAGAAGTCCTATTGAAATGCTTTCTTATCTTATTCTTGGTTTAACTATCAATGGTCTGAAATGCACCCTTATTTATTTATTTTAGTATGTGCATATTCTTAAAGAATAAATTGTGTATATCTACTTGTCTTATTCTCCTTATCTCACAGATGGGATTATATTATCCCAGAAGTTGTAGAACAACATCGTTATAATTTCTACATAAATAGATATTTCGTATGGTCCTGGAGCTGATTATGAGTCTCATATCCTTAAAAATAAAAATGACTGTAAGGGTTTTGGGTACTTCAGTATAAAATATAACTATTCCAATGTGAAATTATAGTCTAAATGGAAACAGTGGAAGATTTTTGAATTGGGTCAAGATTTTTCCTAAAAAATATAACATGCTACTTCTGCCCTAGACTTCTACTCAGTCAGAATGATGAAACTCTGTGGAAGAATTTGTCTTCTTTGAGGAACTTAATACTTGTATGATTTTCTGTTTTTGTAGTGCAGGTGTCTGAATTTTTCCTGGGAAAGATGCTATCTACTTCTAATTTCTGACAATTTCTTTCTGGAAGGAAATAATTTATCTGAAATGTATGGAAAGTGTCTTGCAAGAAGCTCGTTTTTCCCTGACAAATCTCTCTTGAAGTACTTAATCTTGTTTGTCCATGGTTATTAGTCCTCTGTTAAGAAACTAATTGCTCAAAAATCCCCAAAGGAACCTTTGATTCCTCATTTTAAAATTTAAAAGAAAACTTTTATCCAGAGAATAAGTGCTTTGTGTTTGCATCTTCGTTTTTTTTTTCTCCTGTCACTGTTAGTCTTGCTCAAGTACAATTCTGTCATGAAAGTTAATTGCCCACTTGCTTTTCTGAAATTGAAATTCAACAGATAGAGGCTTTACAAAGTCACCTTTTAAAGTTCATGCTTAGTAGCACTATTTCCAAATACCCTGGTTAATTTTCAGTATTGGAAATGGGAACACATAAGAATCATATTAAGAAACCATTCTGGGACATGCAGGATGCATTTACTCCTAGAAACAGTGCAGCCATTATTCTTTGGACGGAGACAGCTATTTGTCTAGGGAAGTTATTGTCTCTTGCTGACTTCCAGCAGAGGATCTCCATACAGAATGCATGCAGTGTGCAGTGTTCTGCATTTGGAAATGGCAGGAGACAGTCCAAAACCCTCTCATTCTTGCTCTGTTTCAGGACTAAGGTTTTACATTAGAGGTTCTCTGCAATTCTTTTTCTCCCTGTTGGAAATAGCTGACACTTATTATCTATTCAGTAGAGCAAATTGGTTTTTTGCTGATTTCTCAGCCAGTTTCACTGGGTATAGATTTCAAATGTGGGAGGCAGAAACCCTCTTATTTCAAGTCTTTTGAAATCTAGAGAATAGCACTGTAGCTACAAATCTTCACTAGTTACAGCATATCGTTCTTCTTACAGGAATAACCTTCATCAGTACAAACTAAAAAGAGTAAGTTAGGTTCATAGAGCATTATGTGGGAAATGTCTTACACACTTTTTTCATGTTAAAGGTTCTGAGGCTCATATTTGACATACTGCTGCCTTTAAAATTGTTAACGCTATGGGACTTTTCAGTGATAGGGAATTGTATCAGTCCAGCTTTGGGCAGCAAAGCTAAAGAACTCCAGAGTAACACTTCAGATATGCAGAAACAGTGGTAGAGGCACACTAACACTTTCAGATGAGTGTGCAGCTTCTAAATGCTTATGACATTAGGCTGGAAAGGTATCAGAAAGAAAACTTTGCATCAGAAAAATCATTCTGACCTTAAAAAACAATGAGACTATATTAATATTGAAGAAGCAAAGGCAAATATTGAGGAAATGAGAAATATTAATACCAAAGGAATCCTTTTTATTTTTGGAATGGAATTGCAGAATGGTTGAGTAGTCTAGCTTGAAATGGAGTAAGTGAACATACTCATGAAGGACACAAGATGTGTCTTAGCTTAAAGTCAAGAGTGGTACATCAGTTTGATTGTTTTTGCAAGTCAAACCAATTCTTAGTGCTGACACAAGTAAATCTTGCAAATAATGCTTTTATATCTATACCCTCTAAACAATTGAGAAAACAACATTGTTTCTTTTTAGGCAAATTATCAATGACTCTGCAGACTTCAGCAGTACTTTGTCAAATCATCTTTTGCATAAGTAAGCTTATTTGTAAGGTGCAAAATTAGCTTTCCTTGAATGAGAGACAGAATAACAATGAAGCAAGAACAGAGATTTTATTTTCAAAACCAGTGACAGTTATATCTCATGTTTTGTCCCTAATTTGTTTGCTCTCTAGAGCCTTTTGCAACATCTCTGACAGGCATGCAGCACTGATAAACCACATAGATCTGGTTAAGTGATGGAACTGAGAGCCATGAAAAACACTTCTGATCAGCTTTGTCAGCATTGTTAAGCACCCACAGACTTATCAGTGGTCCTTTCTCATGTTAGGTGTGCTGCAGCAAGGGATTGTTTCATTTTCAAACATGTCTAAGCAGTACATCAACCATCAGTGTGTCAGGATGGACCATGAGAAGAATTTACAGTGTACAAGTTTGGAGTTGGTGATGCTCTCAAACTAATATAAAATAGAGTTAAATGCTGACTCTGAGACAGCAATTTTCTAATTAGTGGTATTGCTGAAGTTCTGTTTAATCATTTCAGCATTCAGGGGAATGAAATGTAGCTGAAGTACCAAAGTATAGTTCAGTGAGCACACTCATTACCATGGTGCTTTGACACACAGATCAAAGACTTCTTGCATCTAGAGGTGCAAGCTGCCATTGAAGTCCATGCTAAATATCTGCTTGATCATGTGCAGCTGATTGTATTATGTGTTTCATGTCTTTGGGGAGTGCATTCCAGAACCAAGCTTGCTCAGTAGTTGTTGGTATGATGATATGATTAATTGCTATAGTACTGAAGTCAGCAACATTAGGACTTCGTAGCAGCACCAAAGAAAAAGCCATAGTATAAAACCAGAGAATATCTATGGTTTTGCACTTCATCCATCCACACAACAAAATCAAACCTATGTAGTAATATCACACATTATTCGCTTAAAAAAGATTGAATTGGATAGTTTCTTCTATGTATTTACCTATTTACTTCTATGTATTTATCCTGTTTGTGTGCAAAGATGACATAAGCATTTTGAAATTAAAGAAAACTTAATAATTTGGAGAGCAGTGTATTGCAGCTTCAGCAGCAATAACTGGGCTAAGTTCAATTACAGGTCTGTTAGGAAATAAAGATGGTTTTTTATTAGAGACTTAAGCTAGAGTCTTAGCCAGGACCATGTTTTAGGAAAGAAACAGAATTAACTAATCTACTAACTTCCCAGGATTTCTTCATTACCACAGACCCCTATGGAAGCCGTCTGGAATATTAAACAGAGGATTTTTTTAAACAGTTAAACAACTGATCAAAAATGATGTTTGGAAAAGTATCCTTTGCTCTCAATTATTTAAATGTTCTGTCCTAGAGTCTGAACATGTGTCTAAGAGAATTAAGTCACAACTCTTCCTAAATTCCTGAATTAATCCTGGTTGCCAAAGGACTGGTCAGGTGAAGGTTTATGTCAAGGCCAACTGCTAAATCAGCTTCTATCCTCTCTTTCCTGGTCCGTACCTCTCCTTCTTTAGCATTTCAAGAGTGAGTTTACTCCCATGTAGCCTGCCCTTATTCTCATGATATGTCCAGACCACACTTTGTGCCAGAAGTTGTTGCCATCTTGCCCAGAAGGTTCCATTTCATGGGTTGTGAAGCTCTGCCAGAAAAGTCTCTCCTCTGTGGTTTATACTGCATTTTAGGAACTGAGGTTTGTATATTTTACTAAATCTGCTGAACTGTTTAAATTCTTAAAGAAATTGGGATGGACATGGATGATTATCATCTTTCTTGCCTTTGGAGAAAGCTCCTGTTTTTGTGATTTCAACTGAAGGAGGGGTTCACCTTGCAAGCCCTCAAACTCATCTCCCCTTTTGAAGAACTGCTGCTTAAATACCATTTCTTTGTCTTTCATTTACCACTTTTTTGTCTTTCAATACTCTGTCTTTCAGCAGCTGTAGGGCTGAGCCCCTTGTTCAGCCTGAGGCAGTTTCTTTCTGTGCTGAGTTGACCCCTTTCACTGGGTTGTACCTTTTCCAGTCACAAACTCAGCTCAGTATTTCCTGCCTGGCCACAAAGGAGGCAGCCCCAGTTAGTTGTGTCTCATTCAGTGATGCTCTTGACAAGAAACAGGCTGCTTAGGGCCAAGCATTTGGTTCAGACCCAATGTCCTGGTAGCATCCATAGGGCCTGCAAGCAGGGGGAGGGCAGTGCCTGACACCCCAGCGTGGCAAATATGTCAGTCTGTGAGTGAGCTCTGCAAACTTCAGAGGAATCCCTAAGGAATTCTGCAATTCCCATAGATGATACCTTCTGGAGTGAAATGCTTTCCTCCTGAGGAAGCAAAATAGAACTCCTTTTTCTCTCAATGTTACCGCTCTGGGACTATGACATGTGAATATTTACACAGGGAGCAAAACATGCATACCCTTTGTCCTGGCCCAGGGCAGGACCTTTAGGCAGCTTAATAACATGAAGTTGCTAGCATGTAGTCTGCATCACCTGTGAAAATCCTGTTACAGAACTGATTTAAGAAGGGGCTGGTAAATGACTTTGAGGTGTTCAGTGGATTGTGACATATGCTTACCCAGTGACAGCAGAAATAGAAAGCTGATGAGCTGTGCTTAGGCTGAATCTGCTGAGCTCACACAATAACAAAAAAGAAATCTCTACCCAGTCAGGAAAGGATTATGTCAAGGAGCTAAGGCTCCTATTTTATGTTTTATTTTTGCATATAATCCTGTGAAAACCTCCTACCCTAGCAACAAATGTCACTTACTAGAATCAGGTATGCCTCTATTCCACCTATGAACAGCATAAGAATGCCATAATGACACAGTGAGTTCTAACACCTACTGCAAGAAAGCAGAGTGATGTGTACCCTTGGTCACAAATAAGAATAATTTATATGTTGTTCCTTGCTAGGCAAGCTTTTTATTATGACCACATCTGTCAGCATCTGCAAGTTGCCTAGTGGTGATCTCTTAAAGCATCTCTAATTCCTATTAGGATATCCTGGTTTTGGTTCTGGAAGAGCAAGAGCGTGGCTTATGCTCCATGTAGGGCAAGGTGCTAAGTTTTGCCATAGGTCAGCTCAGCAGAGAGGGGCTCTTCTGCCATGCACCTTGTAACTGGGTTGCAAATGCAGGATTGCACGTGGAACAGCTCTTTACCTCCATGTCCCAGAAACCTGGTCCTTCTAGTGAGCAGGTGTGACCAATCTTTGCCCTCAGTGTGAGTGGAGAGAATTTAGAGGAAGATACCTGTGTGTGACAGGAGAGGAGAGGAGCTGGAGAGGAGAGTAGCTTTTTGTGATCATAGTCTCTGCCTAAATCTGGTGTAGTACAATCAGCCCAGGGTAATTGCATTTTCTGTAGTAGTGAACATTTTCAGTTAAAGTGTCTTCCTAGTGCTTGAAGAAAGAACAGGTAAAGTGCCCAGATGAAGGTGGTACTACCCAGACAAGGTATTTTCCTTCCTCTTTTGCCTTTGGCCTGACCATCTCCTTCTGTCCTCATCCGTTATCATCTGTTCCCTAATGCTCTCACTTTTGCTGTATGACATCAGCTTTCCCACCCGTCCTTCTTCCTGCTGTCAAGTGCTTTCAAAGACTTCTTAACCCTTTCCTTCCTGAGCATTATTCTGTGGGAAAGCAGGCTAGTGGCAGATAGTCATGCAGTGCTGCTTCAAATTAAAAGGCTTTCTCTTTCTCCCTAATAAATATTCAGTGACAAACCAAAGATTAAGGAAGTTGATACACAAAGATGGAGCTAAGCTGACGTGTTGGATAAAAATAATTTTACCATTAGAAGGGAAAAGTACTGAATTTGCAATTTTTAGTTTCAGAAGGGATTCAGAAGGGATTACATGGTTTCTACAATGTCAGGATTGAGACTTCTAGAGAATAATTAAATTTCACTCACAGAGAGTAGTTTTCTATTTAGCATATTTTCTCCATCTGTATTATGGCCATTTTACCTCCAGTAATTATGATTTCCAGTATTTATAAAATGGATTAATATGCCAAGAGACATATTCATGTCAATCACACATTTCTTAAAGCAGTATAAAATGGATTATTTACTAAAAGTGCATGCATTTATGCAATTAATTTCATGTGAATATTCTGTATAAATAACTTGCAGAGTGGCTGTTCATTGACCTTTAAAAAACTGAATTTAATCTCAGACCAACATCCCTGAAGACTGAACTAATTGATACAGAACTAAATCTGAATGAACATCAGAATAAGTGGACATTGAGATGATTTACTGATATGGCCAACGCCAGATGAAAATTTCAGTGTGTGGGAAAGAGAGTTAAGACAAAACCGTTTTAAGCTGATGCTTGAAATGATTGGAGTAAATTGAAACAAAGCAGACTAGTCTTAGGTACTAGTTTCAGTTTAGCTAGGTTCAATTGTGATAGAAAATTATGGTTTTAATAAGCAGCCCTAAATGATTCAGTAATTTTTTTTCCATTTCTGGTGAACATTTGTCTGTTGACTGGCACTTTTACTGACTTAGATACAACGAAGGTTTGAATGAACTCTAGAGACTGAACTATATCATTATCAGTAATTCCTTCAGTCAAAATTAAGATAAATTTCAGGTTTAGAAGTGAGATAAATTTAAGTTTTCCCATTTAAAAATGAGAGTTATTTTTTTCTGAACCAGAATGACTGATCTGGTACTAGTAATGCCCAGGATATCTGAAAAACCCAGCTTTCAGCAGAAAGCATTAGTGTCAATGCCCTGAAATATTTCTTTTGAAGCATCATGTATTCAGTGTGCCCTCAACAGATCCAGGACAAGGTCTGGGGATCCAGCTTGCTATGACTGTCTTGTAAAGTAAGCAGATCCAGGATCCTTTTATGGCATTAAGGCAAACTCAGATTATTTATTACTTCATCCTGAAGAGAGTATAATTGTTCTCTTAACTGAGCCTTTCAGGAGCTGTACTTTCCTTGTACTGGATGTTGAATTTTCCTGAGGAAAATTTTTGGGGAAGTGCCAGTTAGGGTTAAAAGCATTCTATGAATGTCTCCAACAGTTTATCAGTGCAAACATTTGTGTTCCTGCAGCACTGGCTGGCACTGTTTAATTTACTGTTGCGGACACAATCTGTGCCTACAAAGGCATTCTGCTTCAGCACACAGGTGGGTTTTTGAGCAGAGCAGCTTCAAGTTTGGTTCCTGTGATGGGTTCAGAAGGCCAGAGGCTCCAGGTGTGCTGCCATGCAGCCGGGATCTGTCCAGGTCACGAGCTGACCACATGTGCAGAATAGATGCTTATTTCTGACTCACTTGGCCTGGACTCCCTTACAGACAGCTGAGGTCTTAGAGCATGAGTCACCCAAACTACCTGGGCCTTACAGGACTTCTCAATGCTGCCTGCAAAGAGAGAGTGGGTGATCTACCAGCACCTGAACAGGGATGCTATGATTGCCACTCTCGGTCCTATGATTTTTTGAGTGAGACTCAGCAGCTGAGATCCAGGAGGTCTTTCAGTTCACAGGAAGGCCGGGAAGGCTTCTATTTCATGTGGATATCAGCATTAAACTGGCTTTTGAGAAAAGTGAAGTTTTATGTTGCTGGAAGGAAAAGGTTAAAAGCTGAAGAATATTGAAGAGAGTGGCAGAATTGCTCAAGTGACCTTGCAGCTGGGAATA
>VWYI01022127.1:0-84016 GCA_013399455.1 Anthoscopus minutus | reverse complement strand
TTTTTTCTTCCATTTTGGTGGGAACAAAATGAAAATAATTTTAAGCCAATCTCAAATAGATGCCCTCCTTCCCCTTTCTATTTTTCCTGGCCAGTTATTGAGCCAATCAATCGGTTATTATGTAGTTCTCTCTATTATGTTTCATATAAATCTATAGTTCCTACCAGATTGTTCTCCATCACTCCACCTTCTTTCAATAGTCATTGATAAATAGTCATTGAATCCAAATATTTTTTTGAAAATGTTTATGCAGAAAAAGCAGACTTTTACCTGTGAAACCATAGAAAATGAGAAAGCAAAAATAGAAAATTTTACTGAGTTCAGCTCCAAACATATTGTATTTTTACAGATGTATCCTTCCTGTTTTTGTGGAGATTAACAGTCCATCAGTACTGTTCTCTTCTTCTGAATTGAACATGCCTCTCTTGACAATGTAGTATGCAAACCTATTAACCACATGCCACTGAAATACTGTTAATCCAATAGAAAGGTCACCATTGGGTCAGGGAAAGAGGAGGAGAAGAGAGGTTTACTGTGGGAAGAGACACCAGCATTCTCCAGGAGTGCACTGGTGATATTTTTCACTACATCAGCACACCAAGGTCAGAACTTTCCTTCTGGAGCTGTGGGTAAAATAGATAGCAGTTAATCCAGGATTGATGCTATCAAATTCCCTTAACATGGAGTTATTCAGGATAGGCATTCCCAGGACAGCTGACCAAATAGGTCATTTTTCTATACTAGTGTGGCAGTTCAAAGGCTATTCAGGCTCCTTCTTCAGGACCTTTTGCTTACCATTAAAGCAGTGTTTATTCCAGTGGCTAGCAAAGGATCTGACCTATGGCCTCTATAACCTTCCACTCCTGTGCTCAGCTTCTCAGCAGATTCCCAGAAGTAGTTGTCTGAAGGTGAGGCACCAGAGCAGGTTGATGCTTCATGGCAAACACAGTCTTTCTCCAGAGCAAATTTCTTTCTCCCTTTCCTGGCTCGATGTTCCCCTGATCTCTTTTCTTTACCCATACTGTCATTGCCTGGACTTTGTCTTCAAGTTAATCTCAACAGTTAATGATTGTACCAAGTTTGAAAAGCTCAAGTGCAACAATTCTTTTATTATTTCTTTTATTTTCTCCCTGACACTCTCTAATGATCTGATCAAAGTCCAGGTCACAGGATCTCTCTGTGCAGCCACATCTCCATCTGTAGCTTATTGTCTTGCATCCAAACAACTGGTCCCTATTTTCAGCTCAGTTGCTGCCTGTTTAACTCCTGTGTTGCTGGAAATACATCATGGAACTAGGGAGAATTAAACACTGATAATTCCTTCATATCATAATTACAGAACCGGCTTTATGGGTGTTTGTAAAAGGCATTGAATACACATCTGATCCATTTCTGCATTGTGTGTGTGTAGCAGAGTGTAATCTTCTAGTAGGTAAAATTTCTTTCTTTCTTTCCTACCTAGCTGTCAGTTGGATACAGACCTCCACCAGGGTCCTTTGTGTTTTCCTGAGAAGACAAAGTACTCTGTGCAATCCAATGTGGATCAAGCAAAAGCTGTTTATTGTGCTTCTAAACATTGTTTATATTTACTTCTTGGTCTACACAGTCACACATTGTTTAATTGGTTGCTCTGCTTTGTCCATACATCTCTTGATTGGTAGCTTTACGTAGTCCACGAGGCAAGCAGGCATCTATCTTCTTAATCTAATTAGTAGTTGCTGTAAGCATCATTTTACTCGGTTTCATACACTTTTGTCTGTCAGCAACTTTTCTACTTCTTCTTTCTTCTTGCAACATCAGCATTTTTATCCACAAAGATGACCTCATTATTTGGTTCCAGAAGATTAGGCTAGTTCATTTAGTACATGTCCATTTTCCTGTAAATATGATCCTACATTTTCCCACCAGAAAATCAGAAAAAGCAGGAACATGCCAAACATGGGTGAGTTTTGGGGATGTGATATTGTGCTACATAATTCTATGGAACTTGTGTGAACTTTTAAAGGAGAATTTTGTTTTTACAGTTTCTTTTTCCCACATCTCAAGCTACCCATAACTGAGGTAACTTTTTACACAAGTTTTTTACTCTTCAGGTGTAAAGGCTGTGTCAGACAAATACCAGGTCATTGCTCCAGAGCATGGGGTTTGGAGTGCTTGTGCAAGGATCTTGTAGCATAAAATCGTAAACAACAGCTTCTGCTTTGGAAATAGCCCAACTATTTCACTGAAAAAAAAAATTAAAACAATTTAGGCAAAGCCATCATCATTAATTCAAACCAAGTGGTTACAGTCTGACAAAATAAACCATGGGAGCAGGAAGCTCTTAGTACCAGTCTTCACCACAGGAAAGAAATTCGTTATTCTGGAGTGCCTGAAAACATCCAACAGTAAGAGTCTGGCAAGGATGGAGAGGCAACCAAGCCCCCACTCTTTTGTGGTAGTTTTGCTTCCTGCAGGACAGATCTGTTTCCAACTGTGATGAGTTCAAATAAGCTGCTATTGCATCCAGTGTGATACTCTTAGTGGGTACAAATCAGTCTGGTTGCAGCTGCCCAAATTTTCTTTCCTGCATTCATTGTGGCTGGCAGTGGTGACAATCTGTGTTAAGAGGGATGACCCAGTGGAGTATAGCATGGCATTGTTTGTTTTCCTCATCTCTTTAGTTTTCCAGGCTGATGAATGGCATAGATGAGATGCATGCAACAATTACTATTAAGGTTTGCAGCTGGAGCAGCTTAGGAACAGAATTTCCCTGCCACCATGAGGACTCAAATCAGTCATGAAATCCCAAGGCAGCCTCTGCATTGGTCTTTGAGGCAGCATAGGCCAGCTTAGGGGAGTGCTCCTTTCTGGTGTCCTGGGTTGATCCCTCTCCAAATGCAAGTTTAACAGCACATCTCTTGACTGTCAGGCCCCCAACCAACACCTGTGAATCATGGACCTGCAAGGACATGTTTCAGGGTACTCTTGATGTTTCCAGCAGCCTGCACTTCTGTCATATTTTTCTTCCACATCAGACATTTCCTTTTTCCTGACCATCACAATTGCTTCTCTCCAATCTGTTGAAATTCTCCATTTCACTTTCCCCTCTTAGTTCTTCTCCATACCCAGATCCTGCTTACACTTGTTTTGTTGTCCTGCAGAGAAAGATGACACAGGACAAAAGAGCCATTAAACTGTGAGATTTACCGTCAAAATTGTTAAGCATGCTGTGAATTCACCAGGTTTCAGAAGATTATGAAACACGTTGAATATGATGCTTGGATAGCTTAGGGGAGAACAGTCGATTTATGGAGGCTTTTGACTTTATTTCAGGTAGTGTACTTGCTTCTCAGCTGTTGCTTTTCTATTCCCAGCAACTCCTACCTCTGGCTTCATTCTCAAACTTTCCTGTTTTGCCCATGCTGTTTGCTTACTGAGTTGCTTTGGCTGGGGACAGGATCTGTTTGTATTAACACAGGTTGGACATGTTTTTTTTTTTTCCAGGACATATGCCAGTTGTGACAGAATTCTCTAACCCCCTGACTTAAAAACCAAAAGCCCTTCAAAGTTAGTAAACACAGTGGCCTTATCCCGCCCCTAGACCCTTCTGTACGCATTGCATTTCAGTGAAACAGTCTCTTGTCAGACCAGCCTTCCAGCCTGCCCATGTTTCTGTTCCACAAACTTTACTTGTGGCCTTTTTCTATGCTCATGGGCACAGCACAACAAGCTCTCAGGACCCTTTCCAGCAGAACACTCCTACCCTGCAGAATCCACTCATACCCGTGAGCTGGCAGGTGCTCAGAAATTCAAATTTTTGCTTTAATGAAAATTTTGAGGTGGTTTCTGGTGGGGAACAAAAGCTCACTATAGCTGTTCCTTTTGGCTCGGTGTCCTTTTTATTCCCTAAGTGCAGTCTTGAACCTCAAGCACCTCTAGCATTTAGGGGAGTGCTAGAAGCTGCAATAAAATGCAGTGTGAGTCCTGAAAACAACATAAAAACAAATCTCACTGTTCTTAAAATATTGACCAAAACATTCTGGTGAGCCATGAAAGCACTAATGAGTCACACTCCAGGATGGGCTAAACAGTAATAGAAAAAAGCTGCTTCTTTCAGTTCTGTGCTGGAACCAAAAGGTTGGTTCTTCATTATTAACTTGTTTCTTTTCCCTCTTCAGTGAGTTACTAGCTGTAATTTGTGATCAAATAATTCCTTTGGGAAATTATTCCTCATGGGGAAAGAGTTACGAACAGGAAAAAAGATTTCATCCGCTTTCCTCATTCATCAAACCAATGAGAATAGCATTCAGAAAATTCTGGTATCATAAGACAGCCTAGCCTTTGCTTCTAGTTTTGTTTGGCTGATTAATCTGAAGATGGATTGAGTGGCATCCTTGAGTGTTTCCCACTGAACATTAACAAAAAGAAAGTTTTTTTACTATGAAAAACAGTTTACATTTCATGGTGACCTCTTGTCTTTGGCAAAAAGGGTTCCACCACAAGTTTTTCAAAAGGCAGCATGCCTTGTTTATGATAAGCAGTTTACCAGAACAACTCTGTTTAAATGAAGTTCTAGCAAAAATGTTCAGCTTCTGTGACATGAATTCAATGCTGGCTATGCCTTACCTAGGAATATGGATGAATATGCCTTATCCGGAGTAAAGGATTGCAATTTTGGAGCAAAATGTGCCAAAAAATGAGGCCAAGGCAGAGTTCTGGCATCTGCAGTTATGGTCTACATTTCAAAAATGCTGAGAGGAACTTGTTTGTTCCTAACACTGTTGTGACTGTGTTTGTGGTGCTGTATATATATGGAGGGCAGAGTTAAAGCTGGAAGAGTGAGTACTTTCACCAAAGAGCATTTACAAAAACATACAACAACAACCATAACCCTGTTGGAACTGGAGCTCCTTGGCAGGTAGAAATGTATTTGTGACTTCTGTTGATATGTTCAGCAATTTGTACCTGCAAGATAAATTAGATACCTTCCTCCATCATCCTGTGTTATGGGAATCTGTTTTGCTGATCCAATGCAGAGAATGGAAACTTGGCTAACTTCAGGTCCAAGGGACCAGCCTCAGAGTCTGATTAGTGATTCTGCAACTGGAATATTTTTGTATGGTATTAGGGAAGATGAATAATGGCTGGTTTTGGGCAAATTGTTTTCATAATTTAGGAGATAGAAAATCAGCTCATTGGTGATACAGACTTTGTCATAAGCAATTTGAAAGTTTTCTGTGGTTTCAGCTGAAAAGCATTTGTAATCAAGGAGAAAATGCATATTGATGCACATTGGATTTTGTTGAGCATCTGCTTGAAAAAGCAGTGGTTCATGGTCATCCTGGCCCCATGGGGTCACCAAATAAAACAGTTCACAATTTATTGGCAAGTTTGGGGCAAGTTCAATCATTCTTTTCTAGATCATTTAAAAAAATCCCAACAAATTACAATATAATTACATGCACAGCAATAATTCAGTCTAAGAGACATCTTGAATGCCATTAGGAGACATATTGTATCCAAATGCTGCCAGTGTTAACTAAAACTTCAGAAGCCTGAGCCAAATGGAGAGACACAATTTTTCCTTCCTTCCTCCTTCTATTTTTCACTTTTTTCCTCATCACTGCAACTAAAAATAATGTGCCTTCTTGCCTCATTTGCTAACTAAAACATGTATACCTGCTTGTTAAACTGTGATTTTAGCTTCACTTTGATTGATAGCTTGAGTAGGAAAGGTTTGAATTTTTGTCTTGTACAGACACATTCAAATTGCATGGCAAGGCTGTTAAATGCTTTGCTTTTGTAATCATCATGCAGACTGGAGCTTCCCCAGCAACTGGAAAAAGTTTAAATGAATTTAATGAATTTGGGGTTCATTCTCTTTTTTCCTAGTTTTTTTATTGAGGGCTTTAATAAAGCTGTGGCTGTTTTGGAATGGGGAGTGCATACCTTCTGAGTGAAGCATAGCCAGTGCTGCAGCTGCAGCTTTCTTCCTATATGTGTTGTTCAATGGGCTTGTGGGAACTGATGGGGCAGACTGCTGGGACTGCCAGGTGGGATGGCTCTGCTGTTGTTACTGGCTTAGGCCCAGTTTAATACCTTGTAGTTGAATGGAGGAGAGATGTTGAAGAGGTGTTACTAGAAGAACATTGCTTTAAAATGGGAGCCCTAAAAACCAAGGAGTATGCTAATGTTTGTTCTAATTGTACACTTTGGAGCATCACTTTAATACCCAAGGAGGCAGAGACTTTCTATTTTTAATGGCTTCCTTCCCACTTGTAGCCAGTGGGTCAAGTGCTTTACCTGTCTGCCAGTCCATAAAGGGTCTTGATACTTTGCCAACCACATGCACCTACTGTCTGCTGTGGGCTGGTGTACCAGGCACGGAAAGAACTTTTGCGACTTCTAATGAAGTACTAGTAGTGCTGTGACAGATGGTGTTTCTTCTTTGGTAGAAGTGGCAGGAGCTGTTTTTTGAACCAGAGTTGCCTTGAGTCCAATTCAGCCTGGATAGGTGTGGGGAACTGTTTAAGTTCCTTTCTAAGAAGACTAGAAAACAGCAGAGAAAGGGATAAAAGGCAATAGCCAAGTGGTCCAGACTGAGTCTGAAGCCAATATTCACTTACTGCTGTTTCTGAATATGCAAGCAGCACTGACAGGATAAAAATGGCCTTACTGGGTCAGAGTAATGCCCTATAGGTGACTGTGGCTAGTAGTGAATGCTTAAAGAAGGTGCATCTACAGACATGCGTTCAGCAGTGGCTCAGACCTCAGTGTCTGGACCATCGTGGCCCAGCAAACAATGGATCTGCCATCCATCAATGTATTTCATTTCAGGAACAAAGTATGAACTTCTCACCACCACAACATTTTGTGGACAATGAGGACTAGAACTAATCCCATTCCATTAGTCAGATACAGGAATGAATTGTATATTTTTATAGGTGATTGTATGAAAAATTTTCTTTGGATTTTTTTAGACTTGTAGACAGAAACTCTGACCAGACACTCAGTGTTTGTTTTACCAGAGGGATGAGTTTTTAAAAATCAGCTTCTCCACTAGAGGCAAACTTCTACCCAGTCCTGCTGATGAGAAATATCAACCCACTTGAGATAAAATTAGCTAGGAGATTGTAACCTCTTGCTAGCAATATGGGTAGTAATATCTCATATCTTAAAACCAGATTTGGAACAGAATATCTGTCCAAGCCTCAAACTGTGAAAAACAGTTTTTAAAATGAAAAAAGCTTTGAATGACTGACTTTCACTGAACTGATACAGTTGAACAGGAGGGAGCATCTCTCTATTAGAAAAACTGATTTGTTGCATCCTTTTTTGTATTTGGTTGGGCTTTGTCCCTTTTGACTATGTTTTTTTTGTCTTTCAGTACATTTTGGTCCTCTCCAGCCGAACAGCTGATGTCTTCCTGAGTGTCTTTAAATGCAACAATCATGCAAGTAAAGATATCATGGTTATAAATGGGTGAAATCACAAGTCATTTCATTTCCCTGCCCCCACTTCTTTGTAATCAGAAGATAAAGCCACTCCAGAAAATGCAGAGGAGGCTCTGCTATGCATGGCATGTCATGCCTACAGTTAACATACATTTTAAATCACAGTTCTAGAGTTTATTTATACAGCCAAATGGCATATGTTTAAAAATAATGACTTTATTCAGAAAGAAAAATTCTCAGTGATTAATTAATGGAGGGAGTAACAGAGTAACATTCCCAGAGTAACAGCCAGCTAGAATTATTCCAGACTTTTGCTCGAAGTCAATTACCTGTTGGAAAATCTGTTCAATCCACCAAGTCAGTCCAAGTTCCACAGCTTGAAATAATGAATGATATATAGAAAGAAACAGTAACTTTTTCCTAATTGCTTGTGCATCTCACTGTAACATGTCAATCACATTCAGGGACAGCAAACTGTTTTGAGAGTTTAAAAATAAAAGTAATAGGGTTTAGACAAACAGTGGCTTAGATGTTTTTCATAGTGGAACTGTTTCGTTTTTCTTAATGTGTACCAGCCTTCCTGAAAAAACAAGTGACAGTGATGTTCTTAAAACATGTAGGACTTAACACTCAGTATCATATTTGTTGACTCTTCAGCATTGTGCCTCAGATTGAATTTAACACGAAAGAAAATGGTTGTGCCATAGAACACTATCACAAGATTGCTTTGCTGCTCTTCAGAATCATCACCTCAGCTTGCAGTCAGCTGCAAAGCACAGTCAGGCTCACCTGGATGCTCTGGTCTCCCAAGAAAGCTTCCTTATTGCTTTTTTTCCAGTCTTTCAGCTAATACATTTGTCTGGACCCCAAATGAACTATAGCTACAGCGAACTGCTTTGCTGGATGGTGACTACAGCTCAATATCCCTCCCAATTTAGGTTTGCTCTTTGGCCCCAGCTCTTAGAGTTTCATAATGGAGTAATGGAGATGTAAAAACATATTTCACAGTGAAACTTGGCAAAGTGACAGCCAATAAATTATTTTCCCTAGTAATTTTAACACAGTAAGCATTAAAAAATTCTAAGAAACAGAGGATGGGGGAATAACGGCATTTAAAAAGCTTGATGTCTCATGTTGATGTTCATGGGGAGATGACATTTGTCTCTTGTTCATAAAAATATATGAGATCTAATAATTTCAAAATATTAATGACATACTACATAAGCAGAAAATGAATATATTGACTAAAGCTGGGACTGATCTTTTCTGGTGGATTCCTAACATGTCTACTAAAAAGAAGAAATCTAATTGAAAGAATTTATGCCATTGACAAGCCAGAAGAACTCTGGTGGAGATGCTTTTGTCTCTGAAGTAAGTAAAATGCATTTGTAAAACTTTCTAAGTACAAACTTACACAATGAATTCTTCTGATTCTTAGAGTAAGCATACATGTTTGGGGCTTGTTTTGGGCATTTTTTATTTATTTTTGGAGAGAAGAGGTTGTTTGGATTTGTTTGGGGTTTTTTGTTTATTTGTTTACATAAGTACTGAATTTCTGACAGAAGCTAGCAAGAGTTCACCTAGGAAATTCAAAGAGTTCATTCAGGAAATTCATGAGTTATCAGCTCATTGTCATGATTTATCCTTCTGCGTAAAAAAATAAAATCTATGTCAGGCAAAGAGTAACTTAAAATTGTTTGGAAGGACCAGTTTTGGTTGTACTGTCAAGTCACTTGAAAGATGTTTTCAATATTAATTTGGGGGCAGAGACAAATAGACCAGTTACATTTTCTAGTTTTCCTTGGGAGAAGAGAAATCCATAGTGCTCTTGCACCCAGTCAAGATCTCTTTGCTTGAGATTATGTGTGTGTCCAGGGAAAATGAGGTAAAGAAGAGATGGCAGCTGGGAAGCAGCTGTTGGTTTGGAAAAGCATAAGCTTCCTGCAATACAGGAAGGAGGCAGATGCTGTGAGAGGTTCATATATATTTTTTATATATATATATATATTTATCTTCAGAGGACTAAAGTTCTCACTACTGCTAGGGAATATACAGAATATTTTATTTCTCTTCTGTGAAAATACTCATACTTCATGCTTTTCCTAAGATAAAAATCAATCCCCGTGTGACAAAGAAGTTTGCTTTGAGATATTTTTAACTTGTGGTAAAAAAACGAATAAACTGGTGCCATTTTTTGTTTTCTGTCTGTGCCTGTAAAATTAGAAGAACACTATTGATTCACACAGCAGTGATGCACAGAGCATTTGTATTCTGAGGAGGGTGAAACACAGTCACGCATTCAAAACATGTTTAATGAATCCACTTACACTAGTTTGCCACCAATAGAGATTCTTCATAACAAAATGGATCATTGCTCACATGAAGGCGATGACTAAACCCAGCAAAATACATGTTCTATGCAGTAAGCACCAAGGGAGACAATGCCAGGCAGATCTCTGTGATTTATGGTGCTCTGTTCTATTGTCTCGTAGACTTATACCTGATAAGAAAGGAAAATTCCAAGAGATGGCAAAGACCTCTTTCTGTTTCACCTGCCCAGTTTTTTGGTATTGTTTGAAAGATGATTTGTCAGGCAGATGTTACTTAGTTTTCAGTCATATCATTCTTAAAATACGCAAGAAATATTTAGTGAAGACCATCAATGAGCAGGAAAAAAGACTACAGAACACACTTGAATATGCAACTAATTATTTTTAACTACTTTTCCTAAAGGATTGTGCTTTTAATAATAGCCTGCTTTTGTAGAGCATCTCTCAGATGCAGACTTCAAAACATGGCAGGCAAATTGTCTCAACATGTCTATGGGCTAGGTAAGTACTATTAATATGTTTTTACAGACAGAGAAGGCTGAACATCAGAGAGCCAAGAATATTGCTTTCCAGCTTTGGTGTTACAAAAGGACTGTCAGAGCAGAGAGCATTGTGTTAAATTCCACCCACTAGGTCCAATTTAGCCTTTTGCCTTTCCAACAGAGGAGTCTGTTACAACTCCATTTTCAAGTCACAGGTTATAAGGCATGGATGGGTTATTCATTTCTGATGCATACAACATGTATCTGAAATTAACTGAAAGCTTCTATGTTAAAGGTTTCATAAATATATCAGGATGGATGTAGGGCCTCCTAAAGTTTCTCAGCTTGAGACTGTATCACTCACCACCATGTTGCTTGTGTTCACAGTGTGAATAAAGCCTGCAAAAATGTGCGGCCCTACTAATGTTTGTAGTGTTTTTTTACATATCACGTACAACCTGGGTATGGATTACTGGATGCATCTAATCAGCAACCTTACTTCATGTGGTTTCTCCAACAGATACTAAAAAAAGGCCAAAGACTAACAAGAAGGTTAAGTCCATGGTGAAAAGAGAAACCTAAAAACACAGCAGTCTGTGAAGGCTAAAAGTCTAAAAGCAATTTTCAGTCCTCAGAATAAATATTTTTTCTGCATGGAAGATAATATATTTTGAGGTAGACTTGCTTAGTGGGATGGAGATATACTTTGATTAATACTTCTTTGATCCTCTCTTGCTGAAAAAATGAAAAAAAAAAACCCCTGTTATTCTGAACACCTTAGGCTCCAGTCAGGATGCATTCAGATGGATTTACCCTGGAGTGGGATGTCTGCTGCAAGGGCTGTCTACAGCTTCAAATTGCATTACGTGTAAATCCAGCCAGACTGCAAGGCCTCTCCATCTCTTCTGTCCCACAGGTATGTTGGGTGCTCTGTTACTGCCTGTCAGGATAAAGCCAGCCTGTTTTTCACAATATTTATGAGAGTTTCCATGTGGCCTCAGAGCTGCAGACTCACTCACCAGTGGCAGGAGTTGTTGATAAGAGGAGCCTGGATGCTGCCCTGGCATGGAGAGGGTCAAGCCGTTCTGTTTGGCGGGAGCGCCTCTGAAACAAGAGGTGATGGAGGTGCTGCAAGTGCACTGGCAAAGGGCAGGAGCAGGGAGCTGCACGTGCAAGGCACTGGATCATGGTGTTGTTTCCAACTTGGTGCTGCCTCCAGGGTGCTGCCAGGTGCTCTGAAGCAGGCAGAGCTGGTGGGTAACACCCCTGGCCTTTGCAACAAGTGTATTGCAGTGGTGATATTTAATCTCACTTGAGCAGAAGGCAGTGCTTTCTCAGGCTTGTCTGGAGCCATGGAAAAATCCTATAGGACCTCAGCCCTTTCTTGGGCTAATATACTACTTGTATGCAAAGATTTTCCTTTGCCCTGCCAATGCTAACAAACCGCACCACACATCGAGGTAATCATGTTATAATTGTCCCACATACAGCCAGCCCAGGGATAAGGTGCTTACCATGCTGTGGGATGCTACCCAATACCATGCATGACTTCGGTAAGCCTGTAAGGATGTAAGGAATGTGTTTTAGACCTAACAAATAACATGCCATTGAAAGCACAGAGTAAGTTGTGTGACAAGGAAAGGGGCTGGAAATGTCACTCCTTTCAGCAGCCTGTGAGACTCAGGCTTAGGGCTGGCAGAAAAGGGAAAAATCACAGCAGGTTTCATAAAGAGCTTATGCTTCAGAGTTCAAAGCTTTTTAAAAAGCCAAGTAGTGCAGGTAAAAACAGTACAGTATTCTGAAGGAAACTGATTTTGGAAATAGGCCTGTTGAGAATATTGGAAGATCTCATTTGTTGTCTTTTTGGTGTACTTTTGGACACCCACAATCTCTCACTGAGAAGTTTTGTGAAGTTTGTATAGTCCAGAAGAGCTGTATGCAGAGGAGAATGCAGAGAGCTACAGGAGAGCTTAGACTGGGGTATATTCTTCCTCTGGCTGATGAGGAGGGTGGTGGGACCTTCTAATCCTGGCCTATGAGGATGTGTGAGCTTTAGCATGCCCTGTCTAAAAGAAAAAGTGGGATGAAAAGCATCCAATAAAAACTTAAACATTACAGAGAGTAGTAAAAACATTGCCTGGTGCGGAGATAGACAAAGGTGAAAAGAGCTGTCCTGTATATTTTGTGTATCCAAAATTTTTGGGGTAAAACTGAAAAATAAGCAGAGAAAGTGGAAATAGTCCCCAGAGTTGCCAAGAGAAAGAAACAAGATATCTGTTCATGTATTCTGGGAACTGGTCTCCCCACTTTCACACTAATACCACAGCCCATGTGCAGCTATGGGAAAGAAAGAGTTGAAAAGGATGAGAATGTCTTTAAACACCTTCAACAATTATGCTGCAGTGAGGGGTAAAATGGAGGAAAAAGAAAAGACCCCCTTCTTTCTCTGATATGTTTTTTTGTTTGGGTTGTTTTTCTCATTTAACATACACAAATGAAAAGTTGGGAATAGGCAATCTCTGGAGTCAGGTTTTACTTTTGTGATAGTTAATAGATCTTAGTCCTTGTATAGAATTGGTTATACTAATAATTATTGTCTTCCCCCACACTTGACTCTTCATCTGAATAGAAGAATGAGGTGTGGGCAACAGGACATGGTAGTTTTGAGTGTTTGTTTCTGTCATGGGTTACAGTACAAAATGTAATCAAAAGTGTGTTATTCTATCACCATCTGCTGGAACTGGAATGAGGGGAAGTGATGCAATCTTGTGTTGATAAGGCAGCTGATAAGAAATCAGCAGGACAATTTCCTTATTTCTCCCACGACCCATCCTCCCTCTAGGGAGGGGTTTTCTGCTGATGGGCCATTGAGTCCACTGATAAGCTTACATCATCCCATTGGAAAATGCTCCATCCAAGGAGAGAAGCTGATGGGCCATTGAGTCCACTGATAAGCTTACATCATCCCATTGGAAAATGCTCCATCCAAGGGGAGAAGCTGATGGGCCATTGAGTCCACTGATAAGCTTATCATCTCATTGGAAAATGCTCCATCCAGGGGGGAGGAGCCAAGCCCCTCTACCTGGATAAAGACCAGAGAATTGGGGCACCAAGGCGCCTTTCTTCACTGGACTCTCAGCGGAAGACCAGGCTCATCGAGTACCACTGGACTACTGCCAACACCCTGACCAACAGGCTATCAGGTTGTATTCTGACTTTGTCAGTAGCTTTCTTTCTTTTCTTCCTATTTCCTAATAAATTGTATTTCTGACTTGGAGTTTCTCACTGGTTTTGTTCTCAAACCAGTACAGTTTCCCAATGTTGGATGCCTAAAAAAGGAAGCTCAACATGTTGCTTATTAGCAACAAGTTAGTGGGAGTGGTTGTGTTGTCTCTAGGGCTCACTGAAGGAGCTCTTAAGGAGGCAAAGCAAGTGGAAGTTGATTTTGAGCTTGTTGTCTCTTTCATGACTTAATTAGGTCTCTAACACTTTTTTGGAGCTGTATAGTTCCATCCAAAGTATGGTAATAAAAAAGCACTAAAAATACAAAGGTGAGCCATGAGCTCATTAATTCTGCCAGAAGAAAATAAAATAATTAGCAAAGTCTTTGATGGGCAGAGACAGCCAAACCAAATGCCACCTCTATGAAGATAAATGTGCTGCGAGCACCAAGAGCCTACAATATTATGACTTTTAAAAACCATATATTTCATAAATGGAAAAATGAACTGAAGAAGCTGCTGGTCACGCTGTTGAGAAGCTGGACTGTTCATTTATATACTAACATCACGTAGGGTTTGCCAGTTGAGCCAGTTGGCAGAGCTGACAGGGCCTCCATGATTTCCTTTTCATACAAACCCGCACCAAAGCTGGTAGCCATGGGGAATGCCTACTGTAGGACATGATTTTTTGGTGCTTTTCAGAAATTTTTTTACAGTATTACAATTGCTTTTGGTGATAGCCCTGACCATCAGCACTAGGTCCAGTCACAGCATTGATATTTGCCACTGCAGGGTATGGAAAAGCCCAACCAGGAAAACAGAGTTGCGCTGGTGGAATATGGGCAGAAGGAGGGGAGAGCAGACCACCAGCAGGTACATCTGCCAAAGCAGGGGGCAAGAGAAATGAGAGGAAGCACAGGTGGTGGGTTCTGAGCAAGTGGGAAATGAGCAGTGTGGCATTGTGCAATTCTGTGTGGATTCACCATGCCTGCCTGCAGGGCTCAAGGCTTTTCATGCAGGAGCAGAGATAAGGAACACAGTGGCTGCAATGCTGTTCTGACAAGCCATGATAAGTGCCATCTTTGTTAGCATGTGTGGCAAGTTACCAGGAGCTCAGCAAATTCCTGCTCTTGAAGAACCTCATACTGGGAAGAAAAAATGAGCTGTGAAGTAATAATGATAATAACAGGATTCAATGAGGCAGATGTAATCCACATTTCTTCAGCTGATCCTGGCTTGCAGCACCAACTCTCCTTGACAAAATTGTATTCACAGGGATCTTTTCAGAAGTTAGTTTCAACAGCTGAGCTATGGTGTGGCTCAGTCTTGAGCTGAAATACAGCAATTTTTTTCTTGGAAGTCATATTTACAGAGTACTTAAGTGAGGCAAGTACCTTGAAATATTGTCCACAAGAATTTTGAGGAGAGGTTCCCACTAATTTTTAACAGTGCTGAGTTCATTTTTGCTCTTCTAGCTTATTGTCAAAAAGCCTTGGAAGTGCTGAGCTTCATGCAAATATGTATTTGTAGCAGGCACATAGGAGCCTGAGAATAGCAAATATTGACCCTCTTCTATGTCAACAGAAAAGGAAGTGCAAAACTGGCCATGGGCAGATCAAATTTCATTTTCAAAATCAACATCTGGTGTATTCTTTCTGCTTTCAGTGTGATTTGATATGTTGATGCTAAGAGGCTGAAATCCCTCTTGCTGCAGTTTGCCTCTGTGTGAGACATTGATAACAAGTCAAATTCTATGGGATGTTCAGGATCCTGACATGCATCACACACATTTCTTCTTCTGACCCACAAGGCTATCTCTCGGGCTATTTCCTGCAACTCCGTTGAGACATCCTCCTGTACCCTTTGGATACCCTGGAAAACACCCTGCAGGGCTTGGGCACTTCTGAAGGTGAGCTTTCACATCTACAGTTTTCAGGTCCACTACACTTCATTATCCTTTTTGGACAAGAAATATCTGCTATCTGTGGTGAAAATCACTGTTATTTCAGTTAGACTAAAGTAAAAGGTAAGCAGAAGTAGTAATTTACAGCACGCACAGTAGGAAAATCAGTCACAGTTATTTGCGTGAGTCTTAAATGGAAAAAACCAGTACACGTGCTTGGACCTTTGAGAGTTTGCCACCTGGCTGGTGCTCTCCTGACTCATCCCTTGCTGGGGGCTTTGCCTTCCTTCCTTCCTTAACTGTGGCCACAGGTCTCCAACAATTTGGCCTGGCATTAACTATCACCACAAAGAAAAATCCTACCCACTTTCTGTGCCTAGCCACAGAATCCTATCCTGCCACCTCTTCCTCCCTGATGGCCTTGGACTTGCTGTGGGGTCATGTACTGATGAGGACTAGATGACCTATTGATTTTGAGATTTACCTTTACTTTTTGTTGTTGTGAGTTTATCTTTCACTGGATCACTTCTTTCACCCTGTGGACTGTGAAGCTGCAAGAATACTTGGGACAATACCAGCAAAGTGGCAGGTGAGGGGTAGGAATGAGAGGTATCTACTGGGCTGGGGTGATTTAAGGTCTCTGTGAAATTGTGGCATCACAGTGGTTCTGCCTGAAGCTTCTCCATGTTTGAAGCCAAATATTTGGTGTCAATCTCTCAGCAGAGATATTTGATACAGTTGTCTAAATGAGTTAGATGTATATAATCCCTGACTGGCTCTTGATGGAGAAAAGACATGACAGTGATTAGCTCCTCTGGGATAGCTTTCATTTGGAGAAAGATGGGTATGATGTGATAGTTCGAAATCTCAGAGGTGTGGGTGCCATACACCGCACAAAGTTCAAATTAATATGGAGCTTGAACTCTCTGCCTAACCTCAGACACCTTCCCCTCCAAATAAATCTGAAGCCCATTGGCAGTTGCTACACATAAAAGATTGTGGTTATACTCCTGTCTGCTGGGCAGTAGATGTACAAATATGGGCATCAAATCCCTGCAAGATGCAAGCTACACTTCACCATATATGATTTAATTGCCAGTCACTCACCAGCACACCTTCGTTCACTTTATTTTCCTACTGGACAAAAGCACTGCATTGTTTTTTACTATGTAACTGTAAAAGGTCAAGGCAGGTTATTTTTCTACATCATCTTTTCAAGGGTACCTGAAACCACCAAGTTCCTAAAACTTGTTCTGGGGAAAATCTGGTAAAGCTGTTTTCGTTTTTTTGCCCTCTAGACAGTACCCACCAACATCATAGTCAAGATTTGCCAGTGAAGCCTAAGAAACTAGATGTGGACCAAAATTTTTTTTTCTAATGTGAAAATATTCCTACTTCGAACCTGAAAGGCAAAAAAATACTATGAGTAGTGTGAGGAGGCAATTTTCCTCTAATTTCAGTTAAAGTAATTTACCACATTAATTTTTGGTCAGAGAGAGTTGCCCTACCATTTTGTTTCAAATGTGTTGGATTCACAGAGACCAGCAGGAAAGATCCGGGGAGAAGCTTTTCAGGAATCACAGTCACAAGGAGACTTGTTCAGGTTCACAACAAATTAGCATACACATGGGTCTGCTCTATTTCCTCAAAGCAGGAAGGCTGTGCAGACAGTGGGGGAAGGGCTGTATATTGCTGTCAATACAATTCCAAGGTATAAACTAAGGAATGACCTCTCAACAACTGCATTTGTAGGCACAGGGAGACAAATACATCTCAGTCACATGTGTGTTGTTGGGGTGTTGAAAAATAAATATGAAACACCCAGAGCATGTGAAATGGAAGAAGAGATTTCAAGAGAACCAGTTTCACCTGTAAATGTATTTCCCGGCAACCCAAGACTCAAGTCAGTTCAAGTAGCATAAGGATGCTGCTGTATGATGAAATACTAAAAAGAAAACCAGGAAAGTCACAGGAAATGAAATAAAAATTCTGGTGAAGCTGTAATCCATGTTGCTGGAACATAAAAAGCTGAGAAATGAGTACTAGAAAAAAAAGCCCTTATTTTTTCCTTTCTTTGCAAAGGTGCTGCTAATGACTGACTCAGCTTTGTATAAGAAAGATCTTGCTGGGGCATAATAAATGTGAGTCACTACAACAAATTTTCAGGTTTTCCTTGGGACTCTTCCTTGCAGGATCCTTGTATTGGGAAAAGGAAAGGGATAGGAAAAAACTTGCATCAATATTCATATAGCTATGAATACAGTGGAGATTATGCAACTGCAAGGAAATTACATTTGTCTCCCTTTACATAAACAGGTGGTAAGATTACAAGGCAGTCTTCACAGAAGAAATAAAGTGTAACACTAGGGTAAAAAAAGACCAGAAGCACTATAGACATGAGATTTGAAGGCAGGAGAACTAGATAGGGGCTTTCATTTCTTCAGCCTTTTGGAAAAGGACTGACTCTGCAGCTGGTCAGTGTATGATGCACACAGAGATCAGACATGATGGGAGATTTTGTTCCCTGGGTGAGATATTTTCTGGGTAACCTTTGCATACTGCTGGAATAGCCACCTGTGCCGGAAAGTTTAGTAAAACTAAAGCTCCCAATCCAGGCATATCTTACAAGGCCAAGACAGACCTTGAATTTATATTGCTTTTGAGGCTTGTTTATCTGTCTGAAAGCTTTTTTACGTGACAGTCCCTTAGTTTTTTTTTGTTCTAGTGCTCTTTCAGATTTCCTTTCCTTTCCCGTCCCTACATTTAGGATTTGAAATACCTTTTTATGTCAGAAGATAATTTTTAAAAATGGATTGGGCCACAACTGAGCCATTATCTGAAGTTTGCAGGTAAAACTAAAACAAAACCCAGCCCAAGAAGCAAAAAAATAAGGGGACATTTAGCATCTCTCCTAGCTGTCCAGCTGACACAGACCTGTTAGCCTTGAATCGGGTGATTCCCATTTATTTTAATGTGAAATGTATTTAATGGATTAATAGGTGTTACTTTTATGTCTCAAAGTTGATGTAAAGTAAGTAAAACAAGTTTTACTTGTTTTCTATTGAAACTCACAGTCTCCTAGGGCCAAATGGCCAGTGCCGTTGTCCTTTCCAGCCTCCCATATTAAATTTGATAGTTTTGTTCTTCCAAGAGAGCTAACCACACCTGTAACGAGCGCTTCCCAGAATCAGTCCTGCTCAGACACTAATTTGAGTTACCTCAAATTAAAATTCCTTGTCAGAAAACAGCTCTGGAAAGGTAATGCCAAACCTATCCATTATGAAGATAAATGCCTGGCAAAATTAGAGATTCGTATCCAATGGTCAGCTGGAAAGTACAGTTCAGAGGATCCTGGAGCATACTTACTCTTAATTTTCACTTGCTTTCTAACTCTGAATAGCAAATGACAATGAAACTAGTAAAACTAAGTTCCTAGAGAGAAACTCAGATTCCAGATGGCTGATGACACTGAGACATCAGCTGTGAGGAGGTAATAAACTCTGCTTTTAAAAAGAAATAGGCAGTGCCAAGCTGCTATTTCTGCAGTTGGGGGTTTTTTGTCTGCTGAATTCAGTTGGTTTTAAGTGCCACACAAATCTAGGGACTGCACAGACTATGTAGCATGTATTGAAAGAAATGTTGTTTTGGTAGGAGTGAAACTTTTGTCAAGCAGTGCCAAGGAGTAGCTGAAAGTCATTTGGGCACTGGATGCGTTTTCAGTGGAGGCAAGAGCTCACAACAATTCAAGAGAATCCATAGCAGTCTCTGTGAGGTGAGAGATTATCTTACCCAAATTTTGCCTCATTTTAAACAACTGCAGTTGTGGCCTTTTTTTATATTGACAAACTGTATTGACTACGATGTATAGGGATGTCCTATCCTTGTTGACAGAGGAAAGGAGCAGGGAAGGGGAGAACTGGGGACCAGGCAGGAGCTGTTTTAGAAGAAGCATCTGGCTGTGTCCTGAGAGGGTGCATGGGGAGGCAGGGAGGGAAAATTAACCTTGTTGGCTGTGGCACAGGGGAGAAGAGGCAGCAGAAACTCAGAGCACAGCAGAGAGGCTGAATGAATGCCTTTGATTTCAACACATGGATTTTTTAAAGGCTGACTTGCTCAGGAGCAGCAGCTTATATTTCTGGACATAAGGCATCAGAAAGAGACAGGTCCCTCTCAGCTAAAAAATGGTCTGTGATAGCCTTCAGACAGACATAAAGGTCTGTTCCTGATGCTACTGAACTAGAAGGGGGTGTGTTTTGATGCTGAGATTCCTGTGTTTTGGACCTGCTCCATTGGTCCATTCCTGTGTTTGGACCAAACCACACTCCCAGTGCCAGCTATACACCACTGTGCCAAGGCTGTTGCATCCTGAGCATTGTGTACAAGTGCCTGGTGAAACAGGTGGTGTAAGAGGTGACTACAACAGCTAAGCACATGTGCTCCTGTGCAATTTCATATGAACTGGTCTCTCCCTTGTGTCAAGCACAGCTCAGCAGTAAGAATCCATGTCCCTCCAAGTTCTAGATTAGCAAATGTTAGATTGTACCAGCGTGTTCATATTAGAAAGGTATCGAAGGCATAGGAGAGGCTCTGAAAGGAGAACAGAAGAGATAAATGGAATTATGAAGTTCCTACGCTGCTCCTGCTGCTGTTGTCACAGAAAGACAAACTAGCTGCTGTTTGGAAGGACAGATTTCTGCTCCTCTGACGAGGTCATATGGAGCTTGAAAAAACAGTGAGATTTTGAAGACTTACATGTCATATAGATTACAACTTGCCCCGTTGTTCTTTTTTCTTTGTTGTTCCGTAAAAAAAAATAATTCTAGTGGTTTTGACAGAAAACTTCCTTTCTATTTTGACCCTCTACTGAGAAGCATAGAGATTTGTGCCCCCTGCCCTGCATCCATTTGCTGGGATGTTTTTTGAAGAAAAGTTTTTAACTTTTGTTTTTAATTTGTAAGTCTAAGCCTATTAATTTAATTTCAATTAAATATTTCAGACTGACCTGAAATAATGTCTGGTTTTCCTTTTGGCATCGTTTAGAAAAAAATATTTTTTGTTTAACTCGCCTTTGTGTTTGGTTGAAAACTTAAAGCTATCAGCATTTTCTAGCTTGAAGTGAAAATGAGAAAATATTCTTTAGCCACTGGGTGAGATCTGTAACTGGCTTGGAGCATTATAATCCCGGTGAAGTCAAAGGAATCAATCTGATTTATACCAGATGGTTATCTGGACCTCCAAGGGAAATGAAATCAGTATCACAGATTAAATTTACCACAAGAAGACCTGTTTGCATTGCTAAGATTACATCTGTGGTTCCTCAGAGATAAATTTTGTCCAAGTCTCCACTTGTTGGACAACCAATGTTGTCACCTTTGTGCTGCAGACTGTGCTTCAAACCAGCAATAAAATCCCAGGAGGTTTTTGCTGGAGCAATACTTTAGCCTTTGGGCCCAAGATTTGCACCAGTGTTTATGTGACCCTGGATTTTAAGTACTTTTCTATCATCTGTTCATTGTGAGTGTTTGTGCCAGAAACAAGTATGAATATCAGAATGAATCAAAATGGATGGGAAAATAATTGTTTTGGTTGATTATTTTTTAGAGGGTGGACACAATAGTAAAGAAAAATAATTGGGCTTTGCCAAAGAAAGTTTATATAACGGGGATAATTTGTTTTGACACGGATAGGAACAAACTGTGAGGAAAGACTTCCTAAGGTCTGCATTTGCATAGGAGAGGAATCTTGCAGCTTGAAAAATGAAACCTGTGATTTATGAGCACAAAGGACTTCAAGTCAGTATTTTGTTCCCCTCAGTTGTTCAGTAATGACTTTGACAGTTCCTCTGAGTTTGAAGAGATGCATGTTTTTGGGCTGGCAGGATGTAATGTACTATCTGATTTCCAAAGCTGTCACTGATCTTCGATTTATATCTTCTGTATTTTATTTTTTGGACTAGCTAGTACCATCAAACTCTTGCCTGATTTGGCTCTGAATGCAGCAGTCTCTTTCCAGGGTAATTCCAGGATGGCTCATCCTACATGATCTCAAAGAGGCTGTAGCTCTTCTTTGATCTTACCCTGTTATGAGTGAGTTTTAAAACCAAAAAGGACATTGGAATTGTGTTTGAACCTTGTGCTGAGGCACATGTTGAGGTCCAAGCACTCTTCCCAAAACTTACTTTAAATCTATGTTTTTAGCAGATGAGGCATCAAATTTATGTCACTCACCATTAGCAATGGTAAGGATGGTCCTTGCCTGTTTGAGAAACATGAGCATTAATTTCACTGTGGCATTCTGCCCATTTTTTGGCTCTAAGTTATTTACATACTTGAAATTATTTAAAATTATAAGCACAGTGGAAACTGTCTAGGATGTATAAATTGCTGTGAATTGTTTCAAATTAGAGAAGAAAGAATGATGACTCTTAGCTGTGGTATCAGCATGATCACCATATGTCTGTCTGAATTTCATGGACATATCCCTTCATAAACACAAAGTCCTGTGCTGCACCAAGGCTTTTTTATTGCTTCCTCTTCAAGGAGCAGAGTAAAATCCCTTCTAGCAGGGTCACAAGGAAGCATCTTAGTGGTTTCAGGCATCCATGAAACAGGTGAAAATCAAACTTGCCTGTCTTCCAGGTAGATCCTTGTGCAAAAAGAACTAGCATAGTTATAGCACTTAGCTATTTTGCTGACATAGAAAAGTGGGTGAATAGTTTTAAGGAAAATTTTATTTAAACATTTTGGAGCTATGTTTGTTAAAGTCAATGACAACTTTTTGAAGTGCACAGCAAAAGACAGAAGGATTTGGGAACTTTTTGTCAGTGCTGTTCCTGAAGTGCTGTGACTTCCTTAATCATAAGGGAATAACAGATCCAACTGGCATAAATATCCTTCTCCATTTTTTTTTTCATTTTTTTTCTTCCCCATTTCCTCATTTCTCTATACCACCAATATACATTGTGTAGATTAAATAATGAGATTTTGCTAGGGCAGGGCATGAATGGAAGCTCTACCAGCTTTGGGATTATTTAGCATGAAGCTGTTATTGGGACATGTTTTTAAAGAAAAAGTGTTTTCCTCACAGGCCTGCATAAAGAATTTATGGTTGAATCTGTAAGTTACTGCAGGGAGATGTTTATCCTTTGTTTAATGTTTGTTTTACATGCTTACTACTGGAGCATATTGCTGGTGCATGAGTAGATTGCTGTCATATGGCCCCAGAAAAGTTGCTTCAGAGAGGAGTTCTATAGCTCCTTGAAAGGGAAATTATTTTTTGGTAATAACATATATGCTTCTTGTAATTTGAGAGAGGTTACTTTATCTATGAAGCCACTGACCGAGGTACTATTTTTTCACCACCCAAATTTTTCAGCTATATTAACATTACCAAGGGAGCCAAATTTTCTCATGTTCACTCTTCTCTTAGGTAAAATACTTGCTCAAATAAAGGCAGTACTGATGTGAATTTAGACTAACTGGGGAATTTTTTCATAGTAACTAAAATTTTGAGAGCTAGATACTAGAGGTGCAATAATGCTATGCCTATTTCTTATGCCTTGCTTAAAAGCCAGCAAGAAGACTAAGATGAGAGAACACTGGGATGGGAAGCAGAAGTGGGTGTGAATGACTCTGAGTCTGTAGCACTAGCATAGATATTGGATGCACTGGACCTTTAATTGTAAATACTCTCATAATTCCTGAAGCCCAAATGGAGTCATAACCCTGAATCTGGGAATGGCTGGACCAGTGTTCAGTGTCTGGGGAATGGAAGTGTCTCACTCCATCCTTCCAGGCCAACGCTTCCGGTGACCTGAAGATGACCTGACAAAAGTCACTGGGGCTTTTTTGTTGGGATACTTACAGGGCTAGGAAACTTCTGCTGCTCTGCTTACAATATTGCAAACCATAACTGCCTTGAGAAATCTGACAGTGTGGATGAAATTGCTGTTTCTGACATAAGCAGCCCTATGATTTTAGATCCTGACTTGTGCTCAAGAACATTCTCTGGAGTGTGTAGGAAAAACAACTCGTTTCTCCATCTCACCATTCTTCCAGCTTATGTTAGTTATGGCCTCACCCTGCTAAGGACAGAGTATTCCCAGAGGGCTGGTATATCTGCCAGACCTCCAGAAGGTAGCTCAAGCATATGAAACAGCAAGAGTGACAAAAAGACAAGACACCTTCTATGAAATGCCTGTGAAGTCTCTGGTGGGGGCAAGGTGATACAGGCTTGATGCAAATGTTGTATTTTGTTATGCCCCTTCCCTGTCTCCTGGCTATGAAGGTCCAATGGGAAGCCACAGCTGTCACAGGAGGTCCCTGAACACCTAGGCTGATCTTGTTCCAAGGAGCAAGGGGAGAAAAAGGGCTTTGGAAGATGTGCATCCTCTGGGCTCAAGGCTGCTTAGGTCAGGGAAAATTAGTCATGGCAGGAAGACTGAATATTAATGTGTTTCAGAGGGGCTATCTTGTACAATTATTTTCTTACAGAAGCTCTGGTATTATTGGGCACCCTGCTGTGAGTGCCAGTTAAACTAAGGTTTGCTTTTGGTAGAGCAAGCTTCCTTGTGAAAGGTTGTTCCACTGCCTTTCTGCTCTAAATGGCTAATTTCACAAAGGAAACCTTTTTAAGTATTAATAACATTTCTTGTGATGAGTTTGACAAATGAAAAAGTTCCTTAAATATCAGCCTTCCCAACATCCTGCAGCAATGAGGGCATGAGTTTGGGAGTTATTTAAAGTAATACACTTTTAATTGCATCCTCGAGCTAAGAGAGGACTGGGATCTTCGATACAATTCCTTTCAAGGTGACCTTTGCACAGTCATGTGTTGTCTGGATAAGCCATGGTGTCACTGTAATTAAGGGCACTCCTTGGAAAAATAGTATCACCCATGTTAGGCCTGCTGGCATCCTATAAAAATGCAGTGGCTGAGTAGGTGTAAGTATAACTGCAATGAGACTCTCCTCCCATAGAAAGCAATGGTAAAGTTCCTACCGTGCTTAAATTAGCCAGGGCTTCCTTGCTTAGTCTTTCATTGAGGGGCATGAGATGAGCAGCACAAGGGGGGGCCACAGTTCTACCCTTGTGTCATGGAATTTAAATACTATGTTTGTCACTGCCCTCTTGTCTTTGACTAGAAAATCAGGGACAAAGTTTCTCAGTGTAAAATGAGTATGTTTGTTGTTTCAGAGTCTATCACTCAGTCTTAAAGACTGATACAGAGGCAAAGCTGGTCTTCACTATTAACTGATTTTATATACCAAAACTGCCTCAAGGTTGGTGTGTGCTAGGTAGGGAGCCTGCTTTTCCTCAGTGGCTGGTTTTGGCCGATGATTTACCTCTATGTAAGGCAACTGGTTATGCAGAGATAACCGAATCAGAATACTACTTTTCCATGCTTTGCATTCCCATTGACAGAAAAAAGCAGTCAGTTTAAGGAAGTTTTTGACCTATAGATTTCTGGTTCTTCTGTGAACTTGGCTGCCAGTTGATGGCTGTTTCAGGAACTGCTGTGACTATAGTTCAGTTCCTGTTGACAGTTGTCCACCTGATAACCTCTGCAGTTGGCAGCATTGGTGGCAAGGCACAGCAGAGATGTCCAGGACTAAAGGAGAAGGAAAAATAAACAGCACACTCAGAACAGGATGTGAACATCCCTGCTTCTATGATTCATATCCTGAGCAGCATCCCTTGGACCAATACAGTCCAGAGACCAGGTCCTTGGCCCTCTGGTTTCTCTTTGAGGTCCAGGGGACTTTCTGATATTAGTGTTATTTACAAGGAGACTGCTTCTGTCCTGTTTTTTCAGAAACTCTGGCTCTTGGATTTCTTGTGAGGTGAAAACTTCTGCTTCAGAAAGGGCTCTCAAGGAGCCTTTGTAGGGCTGCAACGTTACCTGGGATTTTGATGTAAATGTTGCTTAAAGTTACAGGCTGCCTCATGTTACAGCATTTCATGTAGAGCTGGTCTGTGCATTCATGAGGGAAAAATGTGGTGAGGTTTCTGGTGAAATGTTCATCCAGTGTCCATTTCCATACAGTGCCAAGCTCTCCCTCTCCCTCTCCCATTCTGTCTTCTTCTTCAACTTTTCAGTCAGCTTTAGCATTTGCTGGCTGCTGAATAGTTACAGAGCTTTTTCAAGGAGCTTTTGGGATGGCTCACCTCTGAGGGCACCCCTCCCCTCTTGCCCACTGACACCTCTTGTTTTCCTTTCCAGCACGTGAGAGCCTTCTAAGTACATTTTGGTTCTTCTGAAGAACTAGAAGATTTTCAGCTGCTGCTACATAAACTTGCCTGCCACTTTCATACTCTTCCTGAATAGTTATCATCCTTATTTACAACCCAGAGAATGAAGGGGGAAAGTAAAAGATACTTATCTCTAAGGGATGCAAGAGGAAAATGAGTTTTTATGGTGTACACACAGTGTCATAACCCTCTTTTTCTGATGAGTAACTACCCAAATACAAGCTGTGAAAACAAACAGATGTCTTCTCCTCAGGTCTCTGCAACCTGTAAAATTGAGGTTTCATCCATTTCCCTGAAAATAAATAATTTTATGGCCATTGTTATAATTGTTTGCATGCCTCCTTTTGGAAAGACCAAATCCTTGAACTCCCAAGAGGCTCTGCTGCACCTGACAACAGTTATAGTCTGTTCCCTTTTCCATAGCTAGGTTTAGCTCTTTTCTTCATCTAATCTCCCAGACAGATCTCTCAAGTAGTTCAGATGTTTTTCTTTTCTTCCTGTCTGTGTCACGAAGTTTGTAGAAATGAAGTGCAAGATTTTATATCAGTTTGGTGTGACAAATATTGAAAGATAAAGATGCCTTGGTTTGGAAGACAGGCATCTGTTAAGGAAGGCAGGAACTTCCCTTGAAGTGAAAAAGAAAAATATAAGCCTCCCTCTTTCCCTCCAAATTATTATATTTTGAAAACAAGAGGCTCTCAGGCAGAGATATGGGAATAGGAACAACAGTTCTTTACTAATATGTATTATAAGGTAAACAAGCAACAATACAATATTAAACAAACTACAGTATTAACAACAGAACAGGAAACGGGGACCCTGTGGCAGCTTTCTCAGCCAAGATGGGAAAAGTAGAAGAGAGGCTGTGCCTCACAAACCCCTCAGCTGGCAGTCAGTCCCAGGGCTCCTGCAGGGCTCTGAGGAAAACACCTCTCTGGAAGCAGCAGGGATGAACAGGAATCTCGGGCCAGTGGATGAGATGGATCAGCAGCTCCGTGGTGGCAGCTGGGGCTGCAGCACGTCCGGCAGGACAGGGGGTGCGAGGGCCACAAACGGAGAAGAAGAAGAAATAGAAGAAGAAGCAGCCGCTCCGTCTGGGTGATGGCAAAATCTTCTTCCCTTAGCAGAGACAGCCCCGAGCAAGTGTTCCTCTCCAGCCCAAGCAAAACCAGCTAGCCTCCAACTTCCCGTGCCCTCCTTTTTCCTGCCTTCCCCTTCCCCGCTGGGCCCAGCCAAATTCTTTGTCTTTCTTAAGCACCCAAGAAGTATGACCATCAGGTCTTCCCCTCAGCTAATGGGAAAAATTCCCATAGGTAAGAGGGACAAAAGGGACACCTAACCCCCAACAAAAGGAAAACCAAAAATCATCTCTGAGGCTTCCATGCCATTGAAATACTCATAGCAGAAGGTGGCTTTCCTGGGGTGGAATTTATTAATCATTGCAGAAATCTCTGCAAGGACTTGAATTTTTCACATGTCATGTGAGCTCCTTTTCCTAAAAGTCCCATGTCATTAACTTGGCTGTTGACCTGTATTCATGTTGTTGCAGTGTCTGTGTGCATTGAAGATCTGCAAATAACCAACCAGAGAGGCCTGCCTTCAAATTTTCACAATGGAAATACATGCCTGAGGTAGCAGTCAAATAAACTAATGGCTGTGGAAAAGCTGAACTGTCAGTAACAGTGCAAGAGAGAGCAAGGGAGGAAAAGCAAAAGCTGTTGACTGCCAATCACAGGCTGACCTTGACATCTGTCTGTTCATTTCCCATAGGCAATGTTTTGCAGGAGAAGCAGCAGAGAGACAGCTTTGAAGAATGTTGCTTTGAGGGCTGTGAGCTGGCACATTGGAAATGAATTTAGATGCTGGTGTATGGAAGCAGGAGGTGACTCCTTCCCTCTGGGTCACTTGGCAGGGTGCTAACCCAAACTGGTAAGACTGCAAGGGTGAATGTTATAGTCTTTGTAGGGCTGTGGGGTCTGTCCATACCCCTGGGGAAGGCTAGGGACCCTGTAATGTAATTGCATCTGCAAAACCAAATAAGGGGCAAATTATAAGGTCACAAAATGTTCAAGAACTCCTCAGCATGATTGTACTGCATGAGTTGAGAGAAAAAAAAAGCCTGCCTGGAACAGAGCAGCAGATCAAAAAAGATCTGAACTCTCCCAGCAGTATCCTATCTCAGATAATCTTTTTATATGACATTAATTTCCCTAGACAAGATGAGGCACTCTTAAATGAATAATAATGATTTTAGTTTCTGCTATCCTTGGATATTGCTTCAATTATCTGCATGGTCCCTTAGTTGCCCTGCTGCCATCAGAGAGCCGAAGAGTTTAGTAATGGTTCAACCAAAACCTGCTCATTCTGTGTTTTTATCTGACATACTCCATAGAATGACCACCTCTGATATTTATATGGAATTAATTTTGTACTCCTACCCAAATAAGATGTGCCTACCACTTATCAAAGACCTTCCAAGGTGAATTTTAGATGGAACTTTTTCCTTAAGGTAAATTCTACTTCATTTGGACAAGTCTCTCTAAGTCCTTAGATGACTCTGGTGTGTCATTTAGTAGTCTCCTAAAGGCTGTGTTGAATTATTGAAGAAAAATGTCTCTGATTTGTGGTTAAGGTGTTAAAAATCAAAGACAGCATTCAAACAAAACATCCTAGCTACAGGGTAGGCTGAAAGGATAACTCAGGGACTTTAACCCCAAAATTAGAGATTGAGCAAAGGAGTATTTTTATTAATTTTTAGGTAAGATGAAGGCATACAACCTTTTTAGACTGTATCCCTCGAAAGAAGAGGTATCACAATCTGCAGTAATGCTGGAAACAGCCCTAACAGCTGTATTGCTGGAGGGCTTGTTCAGGTTGGCATTTCTGCAAGTCACTGCATTGGGCTGCTTGGATTTACTTTGCCTAGCCCCAGCACACAAAGGGTGGCCCAGCTCAGCTGCCTGGAAGCCTTCAGTCACATGAGATGCTCTGATACTCTCTCACCAAGAGTTTCTACTCTCTATTAACTGACACTCCAAAGGGATTGAATTTAATGAGAGTCTTTTCACTGACATCACGACATTGATTTATACCCTTAGTACATAACACATGATTTCAAATGTGAGTCTTAATATCCTTATTCAGTCTCCAGCTCTTCCAAGTTAAACGCCAGTAAACAGAGAGAAGGGAAAAATCCAGAGAAGAAAAATTTAAGGTATTTCTAGGTGTCTGTTAGAGGCAATTCATGACTAATGCAAAGAAGCAGTAGGAAGGGGTGTCTTTTGCCTAGGAATTCAGAGTCTGAGGGACTTCTTGAAGACTGTTGCACAGCTGAGTTATTTTCTATCAGAAATGGCAACAAAACCTCTTATGCAACAGTTAGACCAGTAAGAATGCTAGTGGAATAAAAACCTTATATGTTTAGGTCAATTACATCTATCAGCCACCACATTTTTGTTCTCTTTTTAGTGTGGTTTTCTGAAGAAATGAGGCTTATACAGTTACCATGTCCATCTGTTGGTGTATGCCCTCCCCACTCCTCCACATAACTTTTCAAACTGTCAGGAAATTTTAGCCAATCTGGAAAGAAAGGAAAACCTCTCAAAGACATTACCATTTTTATGAATTTCATGAAGTCTGGTGCAAATTTCCCAAAGGCTTGATTAATGCCCCTTCAGGGTAAAGCCGTGACCATTCAGCCATTGTCCTTTCATTTTGTCTCAAATGTACAAAAGCCATCTGCCCTCTCGTTGTGTGAAAGGTTTTAAACCAGTTAGAGCATAGGCTGTTTCTTGCTTGCCTCAAAGCAATGGAAAAGTAAAGCTTTTGTGGGAGTCAGACGTGTCACTGGAGACTTGGAACTGTTGGGTGTCAGGAAAGAGAAATAAGTGAGACCACAATGAGGAATAGGTGACAGCAATAAGGGAGGGATGCCTATAAGGTATCGTTCACTGTCAGTTTTTCAGGAACAGGACTATTTTTGAAGGATGCGTAAAGATCAGAAAACCTGAGAATACTGTCAGTGAGGGGTGTAGAGTAAACCCAAAGGTATAACAGGGTGGTAGTAAGCTGGTTTCAGCAGTATTGTGGGGATATGTAACAAAACCATAGGAAGCTGAGTTTCATTGGCTCAGCCCTTGACAGAAAAACTTGTCTTAGCAAGCATTTTGTTGGCAAGGTTAGACGAGAATGACTGAAGTTGTTCAGAAAATATGCTCACATGATTTCTTTGGGGCTGTGCAATTGTACTGATAGAGATAGCGACTCTTTTTCATGATAAATTATGGCCAGAAAGCTTAACTACTCTCAGCCACTGCCTTCGTTGCAGCACCCATTGGCTTTCCTTGATTCCAGGACTTAGTTATTCTTAAAAAGGATGGTTGTCTTGCTGTGCCACAAAGGTGGAGCTGTGCTGATAAAATGCAGTCTTTATGAGCAGCTCCTTGGATGATGTGAGGAGGACTCTGCTTTAGAACTGTGTGGAAGCTTATACTTACTTGGATGGCAATCAGCATGCCTTGGTGGAGGAAGCATTGGCCGTCTGTCTATCATTTAGGAGCTCAAAGAGTCAATTCAGGCCAGACAGTAAACCATGAATTGCTGACACTTTCCATTTTGCAAGAGCCCAGAAATACCAGCATGCATATCTGAGCCATATCAGTGGAAGCACACAAGGATTACATTATTTTGTCGATGGCTGCATTTTAATGTGAATAATCTGATGGGAGCCTGATGGTGTCCAACACATGCATTCTTGCCTTGTGGTTCTTTTGCCATCTCTAATGTTGTTAGTTTTAATGGCACAATTATCCTTTATATATTCAGTTAGACATGTGGGTTGCATCCTAACCCCTCCCTCCCCCCTTTTTTTTATTTAGTTATAATTAGTTTCCCTGAGAGGCAGCAGCTTTAATGCTTGGGTAGTTTTCTGAGAAGCTGGGACTGAAAGAAGCTTTTGGGAAATGACAATTATATGTCCATGGTTTTATTTGGTGTGCTTTATTTTAGTTTTTGTCTAGACTGACAGCTCTTGTTGACTGGCAGAAGATGCATTGAATCAGTGAAATTAGGAAATTTGGGTGTCATGCCCCCCCCAATCATACAAAGAACTTGTATATTGATTGACAGTAAAATGCAATTTTTTTCTGAATTTGTACAAATTACTGGTGCAAAAAAATTGAATACTTCTTTCCCCCTATTCTCCACATTATTGATTGAATTCACATGATTTTTTGCTGAACTTCTGTAGAAGTTTATATGCTATGAACAGAACACTTTTTAATGTTTGTATCAAGGCAATTCTATCAAGATGTGTCTGTTTAATCAGTGTATCTTGACAAGCAGAAAAAATTTACTATGGGCCTAGAAATGATGTTGAAATCTTCTTTTATATTCCCTTTCTGTTGCCAGCCTAAGGTGACCCATGTCTGTCTTGGGAATCTTGTGTTATCCTATAAAATCCAGGACTACATATATGGATGCATAAGGACTCTGCAGTGATAGTAAAAGAAAACATCTCTAGAAACTTGTCAGAGGTCATATAAGCTGTTATCTTTTGAAGCATGATGTTTGCATTTAGTTGCCTTTGTGTTGTGTCCTGGTTTCATGGCATCATTATGAAAAAAAAAAAAAAGAGAACAATTTTCACAGTTGGTATGAAAGAACTGAGGTGAAGGCTCCCAGCACCAAGAGAGCACCTGTGGATTTACCTGTAGTTTATGGTGCCTTTTTGCTCAACAAATCTAAGACAGAAGTTTTGAAAGCATCTGAGAAGTCTTGTATGTTCTACCTGAAAGTTTCATTATTATACTGGAATGATTAAGAGAAGCATTTTATTTCCAAGACAGAATAGAGACACATCTTCCTCCATCTTCTCATAGTGCAGGTACCAGCCTGCACTATGGCCTGACTCCTGCCATGCTGACTAATGTAGCTTCTCTCCCAGCCATGGGACAGGCTGCTTGCTTGCCCACTGTGCTCCTTGCAAGAGGTACAATGGGGATAATGTGAGGTGTTGCTTCTCCTCAGCAGCTGGTTTGGCATTGTGGGACCCTTAGGGAAAGTCAAGCACTGCCTATCACTCTGCTCCCCTCGTGTCTCTGCCTGGCCCTGGCTGCAGAGGAGCAGCAGAGGGGCCCTGTGAGCCAGCATATTTCTTGAATTAACAGGGAGAATGATCAGTACTTCTTGTAAGTTGTTTCACCCTTCCAGTTAAGCTCAGGTTCAAGCCAGGGCAAAGCTAGGGTTTTCATCACTTCTGGGAGACAGCAACTGTTTCTCTCAAAGAAAGCTGAGAGCAGTTAGAAATGAAAAAAAGCACTTGTAGGTCCCTTGGTCAATCTCTGCCTCTTGCTGTTTTTTTCTTTTTGTTATTTTCTTTTTCTTTTTTTTGGTATGTTTGGGAATAATGTGTCTATGCTAGTTTTACCTGTCTCTTGTGGAGGGTTTCCAATCCCTTATTTTAAATGAAGTAGTATTCTCAGATGAAAAAGCAAAGTAAAAGATATCATTTGTTTATATGGATTCAGTGCTACTAAAAAGTGGGAGTGGGGAGAGAAGAAAATTCCTTCACTATCTTGTACTTTTTACTTGTCAAGTTGTATGGACTGTCAGTGAAGCTGTGCTCTGGAATGGTCAGGGGTGGTATGGCACCAAAAGGCTGCTCGTAGTGAAGAGGGTTCAGGGTGTCTGCCACTCTAGCTTGGAAAGAATGTGCTACATAATTCTCATTTTCTGCCTGCATGATTAAAATTAGGGAAAAAATACAATCTTGGCTCTAGCCAAGATCTAGTGGGAACCACACAGATGTGAATTGAATGCAACACTGATTTTATTTTTGCCTGTATGTCACCACTTCCTGTGACCTGAAGGACAGATTTGTCTCAGAGTTTTCTACAGCACAGGTAAAGACATTAATTACGCTTTTCAGAAATAATGGAAGAAAAGTACCACATTCAGCGTTTCATGATATACTTCCTGTGTTTTACTTTAGGTGAGTCTAGCAGCTTTCCAAAATCCCAGATTTTGGAAGATTTTATCCATTCCTTCCTTGGAAGTTGAGGATCCCAAGCATTTTCCCGAACTGATTGATGCCATCTATCATAAATCCAGGCAGGGCACAGACACAGAACATAAGGAAAGCACATGTGACCATGTGCGCATTTATATACCCTGTTTGGTCATGAGATTCATAGATGCCAGCTTCCTCCTCCCCAGTCAGGGGACTCTATACATGCATGTGCATAGCCAGACACGTTTATGTTGTGTGGTTAAACACACATCATCTCTCTCTCTGTTTCCTGAGGATGGGTTCTCCTAGGGGTCCATAAGCCCTGCAAGTGGGTGGGTGCCTTGAGGGTGTATCATTGCTCCATGGCACTGCAGAGGGTGTTTCCATTAGCTGTCCATGCCTCAGTAGCCCACAGCCCCTTCTTATGTGTGTGGTGCTCTATTCACATTCCCTGCATTTTCACCTTCACAGCCATGCAGGTACTGACAGGCATCAGCCTGGTGCTAATCCCCTCCTTCAGAAACCTCGCAGCAGCTCCTTATGATACTGTCTGTGCTCCCCATCAGCACACATAGAAAGTCTTTGCCTGAAAAGCCAGACACTTCACATGGTGCCTTAACATGAGGCTACCAGGATGAATAGGCTAGAATTTTACTTCCAAGGAACTGAGTTCAAAAATTGGTTGCAGAGGGAATCACGTTTAAAGATCTCTTAAACCCTTGGGAAACGTTCCAGTTTCTGGGGTTATCACTGCTTAATCATACCTTCAACCCAGTGCAGGGTTCTCTCTCAAGATGGGGCTTGTTCAGGGACTTTTCAGGGATTTTTGTTTGCATGCTTGCTTTTTAAGTGGAACTCTTTTGCTATTTAATTTGTGGTTGTTTCTTAAAGATAACTTTTTTTAAAAGGTTGCTGAGAGTTTTTTGTGTAGAAAAAGTTAAACATCTTTCCTCCTGGTTAAAAGGTGCATAAGACCAGAAAATGTAACTGGGAGAGGGAGCAAGATGCACAGAGGAGAATGGGAGCATGTTGGCATAAGACACAGTTGACATATGACATTCAGAGGAATTTTTAAATGTATGTTCTTTGGACTTTGCTTATTACATGAGTATTACATTTTATCTAGTGAAACAAGAATGGAAGTATCTGGTGATACAGACCAGAGCTAGTATAGGCATCTTTTTGCTTGCTTTTGCATATCTCCCATGCTCAGAGCTAGAGTTATGCTTTTGAAAGAGGAGTTTATCTAGAAATGTAAGGTATGACAAATGTATCAGCCCCTGCCTGCATGCTGACACTTAAGTTCTGGATTCAACACAATAGGAACATGCTCTGATCTAGTAGCAGCCCTCAACTGAATGTTACTGGCTTGTTGGGAAATTAGATGATTTGTCTAAAGCTCTAGGCAAGGGACACATTTTTAAAGTAAGAGTAGAGTGTTCAAGTGATGTCAACATTAGCAATCTGTAAATTACAGATGAGGTGCACTGAGCACATAGTGTGTTATCTCTCTGAATGCTTAAATTTCTGCACATTTCGGCAGCTTGTTTAAAGAAGGCAAGAGCTGGACTGTCAGCGCTGATTTTAGCTATGGTTTTCTATTTATGGTGATAATGAAGGAGGTCCTGAAGGCAGCATTTCCTGTCAGTGAATTAAAGATTCCCTCATATCTGCAGTGTTTGCTTTAATTTGAATATTTGTCATGGTTAATGAAACACAGTCTGGGAAAGAGGGAGCAAACAAAGCTTATTGGGTCGCATCAGCTTACTTGCATCTTCCTATCAGTGGTCAATGGATATGATGCTGTGTGGATGCCAACGTGGGAAGCTGCACATTGCTGAGGGGATATCACTTTGTATGGTTATCTTATGGCCTTGTATGTTAATGTGCAGACTCTGGCCTGTCTTGTTTATAGCAAATGATACATGTAAAGCACCTACTTCACATCTGAGGTGGCTTCCTCATGTCACCCCAAAGTAGGACAGGAGATATGCCCAGACTGAGGAAGATGCAGTGCAGGTTTCCAGCTCTGCTTCCAGCTGCAGAACTGCCCACTACTCACTGGTGAAAGAGCTGTGTTCTTGCCAACCTGCCAAGCTCAAGTCACTTAATAAGGATCATAAGCTTCTCATATTTAGCTGCCAATGTACACCTTTGGGCAACATTCTCACTCTCCAGTGCCTGCTAATTAGTTTTCTTACACTTTCCTGGGATTTGGATTGACACCAAAGACCCAAAGGGAATATTCTAGCTGTCATATTATTTATATGACAGATAGAATATTTATATTGAGTGTAAGGTGTAGATGGAAATATTATTATTTATATTGAGTGTAAGGTGTAGATGGAAACCTGTTGTCATGGTTGCTGCTATGACATAAAATATGCTATTTCTTCCATACTTGTTTCCCATAAGGGAAAGAGATATTTTGGGAGGGCAGAAGATGTGATTACAGAAGACAGCGACATGGAAACTGTCACTGAATGCTCCACATGCTGAAACAGAGTAGTGTGCAGAAACATGGCTGTGAGAAATATTTTAATAAATATTAAGTGTGTGGATGAATATCAAAAATATGTAAGTATTGATTAAACATGGCTGGCTAGCCTGTGTAGCATTGTCCAGTTGAGGAATACAGGATTCAGAGTGGGAAGGTGAGGTTTTCCTTCTGGCCCTGAAACTACTGTTCTCTAAGGCTTCAAGCTGTATTTTCCTCTGATTTCATACTCTTCAGAGCAGCAACATGTGCCTCAGTTTCCTCATTTCTTAAATGCTGCTGTGTGCTAACATAATTCCAAACCATTGATTATAAGTTATATGTAGGATCCAGGAGTGAATATTATGGAAGTCTGAGATATTAATTAGCCATCATTGTTTTTCGGCTCCTGACCCTTTGCTGAGTGATAGCAGACTTTGCAGTCCTGTGGGAGCTCTGTATAGAGACCAAGATTTCCTTTCTGTGTCTGGCACTTCTCCCATCAGCCTCAGAGCCCCTGTGCTCAGGGCTTGCCTGCCTGCTTTGATGCCACCCTTGCCCCCAGGCCCTGCACCCTCGCACCTAGTGCCAGGATACCACAGGCAGTGTCAGCTGTTGAAAGGGCTTGTTAATTAACTATAGGGCAGCACCTCTTTAAACTGAAATTCATCTTCATGCAGTCTGATGACCTTGCAGAGTAATCCTAGCATGTAGCATCTTTCTCCATAACAGCAGCACATTGTGGGTCTTTATATTAAGGAGCCCTTTGTGCTCCCTGTGTTCAGTAGGATCTGGAGAGCTTTACCCAATTGCTCTTGCAGTATCCTGTTTTCCTCATGATGCTTCAGGGAATCTCAGATATCTTCAGAAGTACCTTTGAAATGGTTTAAGAGAAGTAAGTAAATCTCTTTTAAATACACTTTACTACTGAAGATGATCTGAATGCTGAAACAAAAGACAAAAGTGTGCAGGTGACTAGTAAATGGCCAAGGACATAAAATAGGAGGCTGATGTACACTCATTTGGTACCTACAAGTCCTCTGTGTTGAGTGCAAACCCTTGTGAGGCAGAAACAAGCACATCAAACCGCTTGCAAGCAGCGGAGCTGCAGAGAAGTGGTGGTAATTTGTGTGACTGATTTTTCCCGTTCCCACTGTGTAACTGCAGAATACCAAGCTCCAAGTGTAGTCTCCAGGCCTGCACTGGAAACACAGAGACAGCCCATCCCTGGGATGCAGTGGGAGGTGTGGGGGCTGCCTCCTGCTCTGTTTTAGCAAGAGAACATCTCTATAGCTCCCCATACCACCTTCTGTAGAATGACAACCAACATATGACTTGGGATTGAAATCCTTGCAGCTGATAGAAAAACAATTAAGTTCTCATTAAAATTCTATGTAGAGAGCCAAGAAAAGGTAGATAATGTCAATGGAAAGGTGATACGTAGGACAGTACAAAGAATTCTCTTAAGTTAAGCCTGTCATTAGGCAGGAACAAAGAAGGTGTTAATTGTACAGTGCATTTCATTCATCCCACAAAGAATAATTAACACTTTCCCTTCTGCCTTCACTGAAAGGAATGGATTCAATACATATGCCCTTTTGTTAAGGCAGGAGTTGTCATATTCTGAGTCCTTATGTGCATAAGAATTTTACTGCTGAGTTTCTTCACCTGCTGACTGTCAAAAAGGAAATGTATGTGAGAGAATACTGATTTCATGAATGTCTTTGTGTGTTCTCATCTCTTGCTGTTACAGAAATTATTGACCCAAGAACAAGCATCAGAACTGGCTTTCAGGTAAACACAGGATTAAATATTACCCTAAATAGGGAAGAGCTGACGAGAGATTACTCCTACTCTGAAAATCTGCATAGATGTACTGGAAGGAGTGAAGAACAGTGCAAACAAGGACTTCCTGGGCCCATGTGGGCTTCCAGCAGCCTGGAAGCGTGCTTTGGATTTTTTCTTTAAGAGTTATTTCCAGGCTGATTCCACTCTGATTATTGACAGAGAAAGTGAGACTCTTGCAATGTGTAGACTGCCTTGCTACCCTGATCACTCCCAGTCATGAGCAGTGTTATTGTGATAGAGTGACACCTGTTTTGCAAAGCAAATCTTAGCCTTACCAGGTCTGAGTGTTTGCACACAGCTTCACTTTGAAGTTTGCACTTGAGCCTCCCACACTCCTCATGAAATTGAACTAGAGGTGATAGTGAAGTGATCAATGTCTGTGTAGTCTTTCTATTTCACAGAAATAATTCAGATTGACTAGTTAAAGATTACAAAGCAGTCTGACATTGTTGGCTGCAAATTCTACAGAGAAAAATAAGACACTCTACACACTCTAATACTTTTGCCAGTCTCTGTAAAAGATGATATGTCTGTACAAGCTTGTGTACTTTGTGTTAATTGAAGTTCTTCATTCCAATTTCTGCCAGAGACAGCCCAAAGCACCACTCTTCCCTCAGTCTTTAGAAGTTTAGGAAGTTTTCCTTGGGACGTTGTTCTCTTGAAGACTACCAACAGCATCAGCAATGGCCGGCTCTGACAGCTGCAGCGTGAATGAGGGAGTTGCAGTTACACAACCTCTCCCCTTCCCTGCTACCTCACTGTTTGTGTTACACCAGCACAGCTAAAGCTACCCTCTTTAGCTACCCTCTAGTAGAAGTTAATCTACTTCTCCTTGGCACTTTGGGTCTACAGTAGTAAACCTCTGCGAGGTGCCAGCCTTATCTCAGCACTGTAGACACCTGCTAGCATGTGCACTCTGGAAGTGCTCAGCCAAATTCCTTCCACTGCAAGCACTCTTGAGACAAAGCTGTAAGATGCCCTTGCCTGTCTTTGACACAAGCTGAGATAGCAGCATCCTGTCCTAAGTCCACTATTTCTGCAAAGGTACATGCAGCCTTAGTTGCTGGAAACCAGGGAACATCTGTGTACCCATACCTCCCTGACCTGGTCTTCACCTGTTGGCCCTACAACTAATATGTGGGGCTTACGTTGTTTCCATACAGCCCCTTCTATCCCCCTACTGCATCTAGTCCAAGTTGGCACATGAGTAATCTGACTGAAATTGTGTTTGAAGGAGAATGAAATTAGTTCAGGGGCTAAAAAGGGATATGCCATAAACAAGCTCTCTCACGTTTCCTAAAGCACTGACACTATTCCCAACCTAAACCCAGTGAGCTGCACATGAAGTCACTTAGGAAGGGTCTTCTTTGGATTGGTCTACCTGTGACTACATAGCTATTATTTGGACTTCAACCAGTCTATTTTCATTCATATGCTGCTCATCCATCATCCATCTGTGGAGTTTATATTCCTCTGAATGCGCCAGGAAGTTAAAAGGCAATGAAATGTGATAATCAGGCAGGGGCAGGTAGGGAAGGAGGTGCATTTGGTGCTTTGCTGAAAGTTAAAGTGGATGTGGACTCTGCTAGTGAGAGTGACTGAATGAGTGCTGGTGGTAGAGTATTGGTAGGCCCAGAGGGCTGTCTGAGATGTGAGCAGTGGGAATGTTCAGGGGTGAAAGCATCATACTGCTACTGTAGGAGATGCTCTGTCAAGCAATGAAGAAATCCTGGCTTTTTGGAGTCAAGGAGCTGTTGGCTTATGGAATTGGGAAAGCTTGTGGGTATAGATCATCATCCTAGAGGTCTCCAGTCAGTCTTACAGAGTGACAGAAACAGCTAGAGAATTTCTTAGGCAAATGAGGAGCAATTACCTATTTCAAACTCTCCAACTGAGGTGCCTGTCTTTGTGTCATTTCCTTGTTAATTAAACAGCAAAGTCAATGAAAACAAAACCTGAAAGTTAACGATGCAAAAAACTGCAGGAAAGGCAGGTCATAGCATTACAAAAGGACATTGTGATTTTAGATCCTATTATCATGTCTCAAATTAGTATATTATATAAGAGTTGTGAATAGAACTCAGTTGCCAGTGTAAGGGAAGAAGGATCTTTGTTGATTTAGGGACAGGAGACCACCAACTTCCAAAATTTTGGTAAGTATCAGTGATTTTTGCGTGCCTAACAGAAAAAAATGTCTCATGCTGGGCACCCAGAGGCCACTTTTAAACTTAGTTTTGTTTTTCTGGTTGAAGTGGAAGAAACATATCTAACATATAATTCTTTCCTACATGCACATTGACTTGAAAGTTAATCACAGTTCTGGCCCCAGATGGTTACACTGAGTCTGCTTCTCTGTCTGTGGGAGTCCTATAGAATACTTGATAGCTGTCCAAGTAAGTGATTAAAAATTATATCATAGAGGCAAAATGACTAGATAGCATAATCCAGAATGATCCCAAAGGAAATTGAGGTAGAATTAAGTGTTTCAAGCGCTCAGCGGTGTCCCACAGATTTCACTTGAAATAGAGACAATTGTATGGTATGTATGAAGTGTTACCCATAGTAGATGTGTACTGAAGATGTACCTTTATATTTTCATCAGGGAAATCCTGTATAGAAAGATACTTCCTGCTTTGCCATGGGCAGGAATCTTAATACTGCATGATATGCAAAGAAATATAAGAAAAATATTTTTCAGCCATGTATCATATCATATGTTGTGTTATACTGTATGGGAACTTGGTGTGTCTGTCTGTATGTATGCTTGTTTTGCAAATTAATTTACAATCAGTCAGCACTGACTGGTTTACATGCCAGAAGCCTTTGATAAGTCTAGGAGAATGATGCAAACTACTTACAGTCTTCTTATGTCTCTTCTCTGTAATCCCAGGCAAGATAAGTATAGAAATCTCTACGGCTGAGATATGAGATGTAGTATTGATGAGCAAATGTGGAACTGGCCTCACTCAAAATATCATTAGGTCAACTGGTGAATTAAGATGGAGCTAAGTGTAATCCTGCTGAGGTGGGGAGGGAGGGATGTGTGGTGTGTGTGTGCTGCTGGGTCCCTTGAAGGCTTGCAAAAATGCCAAAACCAATGAGGTCTGAGACTGTGGAAAGTTTCAAGTTATATGAAGCTTAATCCAAAAGCTCAGTGAAGCTGGACAAAATCCCCCATGGTACATGAATATTGCAAGTGTTATGTGACTTCCTTTTTTTAAAGAGCAATTACTTCAAATGCAGGGACACAAGAATTCTACTAAACCTCAGTTTTACTCTGCGTGAGGGTTACAATGGTGTCCTGGTTTAGGGCAAATTTGGGAAGAAACCTCTGAATGGAATCTCTCTAGAAAGCAAATTTAAGTGGCCCCTCCCCCAACTGGTTCAGGAAAATATTTCCTTGGAGAAAAGTGGAAAAAAACTGTTTATTTAACAAGCAAAGTATTCACAAGCATAAAAAATTAGTAGATTTCACAATGAAACCTCTCACTGTTCTGAAGAGAAGGCAAAATTCAGGAAGTCCTTGTTGTGGTGTGTAGCTTGGCTCACCCAAACTTTTTATCAGTCCCTCTGGTGCTGGAATGCAGCATCCCAGGCCTGGTGGGACTCAGGTGTGAGCTCCTGGTGGTTTTTTGGGTTTTCAATCCAGAGCAGGCTTGAACAGTTCCAAGAAAAAGAAAAACAACAGTCTAGGGAACTCCTCTGCTTCAGCTAGCCAAAAACTAACTAAAAAGCAAAAGAGAGCTCTCTCCTGCTGTCTGTGCTACAGACAACACAGTCCAGGAGCAGAAGGTGGAGGAGTGAGTGCAGTTTCTGCAAACAAACTGCGGCTTCTTCTCTCTTCCACTTTGCTCTCAGAACCAGTCTTAAAGGTGCAGAACTTAATATCCAGCATAAACAGAACAGGCAGCTGGGGATCCAGGCATCATAAAGTCACTCCAGGACAAATGGATAGAAGGGGAGGAAGGAGCTGCTTTTTCTCTCAAGGTGAGTAGGATAGAGTTAATTTTTTGATCAATTTCTTCAGTTGCATACAAGGTCTACACTAAGTTACAAGAGACGAAGAACATAAGAAGTCCACATGCAGTACCTGCCATGAGCAACCAGAGAGGGAAACAGGCATGACCCCTTGCCTCATGCTCACCACATCTGTTCAGGAGCAGCAAACCATCACAGACAGTCAGCAACTGCATGTCTGTCTTGGATGCAGCACATTTTCTCTCTTCTGGAACAAACTGTAAGCACGAAATATTGCAATGTAAGTAAAATCTTTAGCTACACACACTAATGCCCCGTGAACAGGAATCATGTATTTTGCTTTGTCATTGGTAATAGCCAGTGGTATTTGGAAGTTCTATCACCACAAAACCTTACTGCTACAGCCTGGAAAACCCTCTCTTTCTGTTAAAACTCCAAGAAGGACTGCTAGCCATATTTGTGACCACTGGGCAAATGATACAGCACAAGTCCATTGAGCAAGCAGGCCAAGTAGGTACATGGAAATCAGCAGGTTGTAATACACTACCCTGGGAATAAATAACATGGAATGTAACCATGTTACATGGAATAAGTAACATGGAATGGGGGCCAAATGGTAGTGCAAAATATGCATGCAGAACTGTGAGCAACCCAAAGGGATAAGCATCTGTACTTACAACATGCAATTACTAATCTTCATTTACTAACACCACACTCAGCATTTATGTTTTAAAGTTGGTATTTTTTGTTTAACATGTGGCTGAGGACAGATTTATTATTTGATTTCAACTTCTAAATGAATTGCAGTTATTTTGGCAGTTATTAATTGTGTAAATGAATGCGCAGGCGTTTCTCTCTCAGTATCCAGTCTGGTTTTTATGGCTGCTGTTTTATTCCTCTGATTGCTCTAGGATTGACTTTGCTTGCCAATACTTAAAAATTAAAAACACGTTTTAATATATTTCTTGGCTTAAGCATAAGATTGAGGGCAGGAGTTGTTTCATTTGTGATTTGGGTGAGGTTTTTTTCTCTCTATCTTCTGGTTTTTTTCCTATTAATTTCTAATTCTGTTGCTCCAAGTCTTTGGTGTATCGATCTGTTTCATATTAAAGGAATAACAGCAGGTTTCCCTGAATAAGCAAGACTTGGTCATGCATATTCTATTTAGGCAAGAAGGAAGAATCCAAGAAGAAACAGTTCTTCCCAGGGAGGTGTAGCATGCCGGGCCTGAATGGTCTGGCCAGTTGCTACCTCGGGATCCTCGATGAGATGTCCTCAAGAGGGTGACGAGTAAATGAGGGATGGACACGATTCAGTGACCCAAATGTAAAAGTCTTTAATACCTAAACAACAAACATATAAGCCAAACAACAGTATAGGGCGTACCAAAAAGGCAAGGGCCAGGGTAGGTTACAAACTTATATAAGGTAGGTTAGGGGTGGAGTCTGAGGGAAAGGGTCCAATAAAAACCAGGGGTTAGGAATATGTAAAACATCGCACCAAAATCTAACCAACAATATCAGAGAAACTATAGAATTTTCTGGTACTATTAACATATAACTTTTCAGGGGGTGTTGTGGGTGAGCTTTTGCTAACCTTATATCAAGGAGATCCTTCTTTCAAAGGCCTAGGGCAAAGTCACTTTCTAATCCTTTGCCCTGGTGGACTCCAACAGGGAGGGGAAGAAATGTCACCAGTGAAACATCATATGTTTCACTGAAACATCCATGAAACATTGCTATGAGGATCTCAGCTTAATGGGGCTAGCTGATGTTGGTTGAGGAAGATGTTGGCCTTTGCTGACACTGGATCTCTCTTTTTCTTCCTGGAGGGATGCCTCCACTGTGGAGGACAGCAGTCAGAGCCAGAATCAATATCAGAGATCAAGGAAATTACATGAAAATGGGAATTTCTACTCTGCCTACAGCAGACTGAGAAGATTTGGATTAGCTGCTGAAGTCAAGGTCAGATGGTCTCTAAGAGAATACTAGAGGCATCATCTGGGGGGAAGAATCACAAAATGGGCAAGTTAGGAAGGGACCACAGTGGGTCACTTCATACAACCTCCCTGCAGCAGACCTAATTAAGCAAAGAGCATACACACAGAAGGAATACAAGAACATTGGGAAGTAGAAGATCTGTAATTGCTGAAGCTGTTACAAGCCAGTGGGAGAAATAGGAAGAAGAAATCTACCCAGCTGGAAAGTGGAGGTGGAAGAGATCATCTTAAGTCTGTCTGGGTTTTGTGCTTCTGATAGATTCAGGATTCAGCAGTTTGCTCACACTACTACTACTAAAGCCTCCCCTGTGGCATTATGAGGTCATGATACTTTGTGCAGTTTCCCACTGTCCTCCAGATCTTCTAGTACCAATGTCTGGCAGAAAGAATTATGCAGATCTTGCCTTTTAAGGATCTTGGGGCTTTACAAAGGAGCTTTACCTGGTCAAGAGCAGACTGAATTTAGTCAGCCCAAGCTGAGATGAAGGAAACCTAGACTTCAGATGCCAGGGATTTTCAACTTCAAAGCACCTTTGGGTGCATTCTAGCAGGCAGAGCCTAGACAGAGCCTGGAGTCCCAATCCTTTCTGAGCTTTGCAGTGGTTAGTTATGGTGAGTGGATGTTCTGGGTCCTGTGGGTTTCCATGTACTTTCCAGTCCAAAGATTCTGAACTCACAGAATTCATCAAAGCACATAAATGGCCCTGGGATTTGCTGAAGTGGGAGAAACTTCCAACTAGATTTCTGCAATGCTGTATGAACCTTCCTTCACCCTTGTACCTCCATCCAGCCACCAACCAAAAAACCCTGTGTGAAATGGGTGCTTGATATCAGTGTAGAGTGGCATGTGATTCCCTTATAATTTGCAGTGAGTTGAGGCTTTAATCATGAAACCTCACAGACTGGAACTCTGAGGAGAAAAGCGAACATGTAGTATTCAGAGTTTCTTTAATATCTACTCCCCAGAGCCATATAGAAAATTCACCAATCCACCTAAATGTTTTCCAGAACTTTTGCTGTATGGAAGCATCCGATTGACTGTAATGCATGCTTTGACTTATAGTCAAAATTGTTATTTACAATAATAATAATAAGCTGGTTGATTACTATCCTCAATTCCTGGCTGCTAGAAAAGACATTGTTTTTTCAAATATTTTTCCAATGACAGGATATAAAATATAAAAGCCCTACTATTCTTGGACCACAATAAGAGTTAGGCTAGTTAATGACAGAATAGAAAATTCTACTTTCAGCTCTTGAAAAATTATTTTAAAAATATGAATTCACTGCGTAAAATGTAATAGAGTAAGTGAACATAATCTTAGTGGCTCAGAAATACAAAGTAAACGTGTGGTACAGTGACTAGTAGCAGCCCTTTGGGTAGCTATTGCTTATCTCACGCTATATTGATGTCTCTGCTAGGCCTGAACTTGTTAGACATGACACTCTAGTCTCAGAGTAGTTTACTGTAGTAGCTTTTTGTCTTAGGACATACAAATTCAATCCTTCTGACTTCACCATAGATAAGTTTTTATGATACATATAAATTCCCTGATGTGTTCATCAAAACCTGACCATGACCAGACTGTCAATACACAGAATATGAGGATGTTTTGTAGTTCTTTCATAATGCTGGGCTTGCTTTTCTTTCCCAGCATTTGTATATATATTTTTATAAGGGGAGGAAATCATAAGAGCCTTGTATTATGCTGAAAGACAAGAAAACATGAGAGTATTTGTATTGGTCTAATGTAGGGCAGAATAGCCTTTCAGAATTGAATAGAGTAATGCTCTTTTGTCTTGAACTGAGGCAGACTTAATAAAAGAATATTGGCATTGCAGAAACTATTTCCATATGCATGAGCTTCCTAGGAGACACAGGCTGAGGAAAAGTTTACAGGTACCACAAGAGAGAAAATAATTAATTTTAAATACCTGGAGGAGAAAATACCAAGAAAATAGTAAGTCCTCTTCTGCTGAAGGCTTAATCAACTTTGGCCTGAACCTTCTGGCTTCTGGAATTTTGGATCCTGCTACCTGAAGGACTGGGTGTGTGCATTTTTTTCAGAAAGGTTCTGCTGACCCTCTGAGTTCTTTAAAAGAAGAATTGAACTCATTCACTGGTTTAGGCAATGGAGTGGCTCCAAAGAGGGATGAAGGAAGACTGCAAATCATGAACGAGGATAGTCACAAGGATGAACCTGGTCATCTTCACTGAATGTTTTGGAGGGAGAGGTTTTTGTCTGAGAATGAAGACTGTCAGGAGACTTGGTAGCAGCTAGAGAAAATAGTGTATATATAAAGTTGAATCCAAATTCTTCTAAGAGGAAGACAGTGACAGGACAGGACAAGAGACACTAAACACGATGTGGGAAATTCTTGCTTGTTATTAAGATTTTTTTTCTCACTGGAAGGGTGATGTAGCACTGGAATTGATGACAGGAGAGTCTGCAGGATCTCCTACCTTGGAGATAGTCAGATATTGACTGAATGAAGCCATGAACAAACGTGACCTCAGCAGGTCTTACTCTGAGCAAGTAGTTTCCTCAGCCTACAGAGGTCCCTTCCAGCCTGAATTATTCTGAGATTCTGGGTCAGATCCCAAGCTGACAAGAGAAGGACCTTGGCTATCATGCTTGAGGATGGAGCAGTGTGAGTGTCTGACTCATGATTAGATTGGAGTCACTAATGAATTCAGCGTATTTCATGACAGAATGTCAAATTCCATGGGGAACCTGACAGCTACAAACTTTCTCACTCTGCAAGGCAAGAAATTATTTGCTGACTCATATCACTAATAAATGCTGGTATCTATCCTATCCAGCACTGTCAGATGATCCATTTGAAATTTTCATGGTGTTTTGGACCAGGGCAAAGAGCTTAGTTCCTATGAAAAGGAAAAAGTGTTCTTTGGCCCAAGTTTTCAAAGCCTCGTTTGAAACTTGGTCTGCAGGGAAAAAGTGTCGAGTAAATGGCAGTTGGATGGATCAAAGCAAGTGCTCTGGGCTACACTCTGCTCTTGAGGGATGCTCTAGGGACAAAGATGTCTGTTGGTACTTCATCACAGTAGTAGTGCTCTAGGTTGCAGTGGGTAAGTTGACAGATTGCTGTTTACATCAATATTTTCTGCTGAAAAGCAAAATTCAAGAAGCAGGTCTGATATTTTATCTTATTTTTGTGGGAATATGGCCAGTGTTGCCCATAATTAATACTACAGTATGACTAGGACTCTGGTATGTCACATAGCATTTCAAAACTGAGACTGACAACTTCTAAAAATAAGCTTAGTAATGCATGTATTTTGTTAACCATATTATGTACTTACCACAGCTTTTTAAAACTGAAGAACAAGGTGACTTCTCATTATCCAGCTAGGGAAGTGCCACTAACAAAAGAGCAGAAGAACTTTAATTTGGTCAAAAATCCCTGTTTCAGTAATATTCAAAATAGAGAGTTTCATTAAGATGTGTTTTCATTTGCATTTCCATAGCATAGAAAGGAGGCTGGAGGCACCACCAGCAGTACCTCAGATTGCTGCAGCAGCTGCCTCTATGTTTGTACCCCAAAAACATTTCCTTGTCTTGTCATGAGTTAAGTGCATGTGTGTGCCCTGCGTGCAGACAGTTCGATCACTCCTGCCATGCAAAGCCTGGCAGAGATATGGTGCTTCCTATATGAACTGCCATATCTTCCCAGCTCGCAAGTGAAAGGCTAGACATTAAGCACAGACTAACAAGATTTCAGTTCTGCAGCACATTTTCATTTTCAGCAGTTTGTATTCTGCCATATACCAAACAGTCTTTCCTAAGGGAAAAAAGCAGCATAATTAACCTGGCATAGATTTCATTCAGTGTACTCTGTTTCCTTCCATTATTGTATTTGCCAGAGGAACTACTTAGCAAGAAGCTTTCTCACGGTATTTTGTACAATCAAAGTGTTTTTAGATTGTATGGGGAGATTTTTTTTGTTTCATTGGGGTTTTTAAAATTTGTTTTCAAGAAAACGTTACTTTAGAGATTACATTTTCTGAAGCCATTAGATTTCAGTCATTTTAGATACATAGTGAGAAGGGGGGGGACTGTAAGAAGTAAAAAAGATTATTTTTCGTTATACTGGTAAGATCATCCCCATCTGAGTCCCGTTAGAGAGGTAACTTCCTACATTAGTAAAGTAAACCAATATATAATTGCTACCAGTCTTAATGTTGGGGCTGAATGACCCAATTTAGTAACTCATTTATGATGTGTTTTAGTAGCATGGCCTCTCTCGTGTTACCTGAGTAAATAGAACTGATGCAGATGCTTGCCAGATGTTCAGAGTCTCATAAATTTGTCTTTACAGGCTAACCTGAATATCCCTTATAAATTCACTGGTCCTCACTTATTGAACACAGTCTTTCAAAGTGGTCATGAAAGCTAGAAATGCAATATTTATACTTACAGATACAATTGCTGTAACTCAGATCAGCTGAACATCAAGAATAAACTAGACAAACTGGAGTAGCACATCAATAATTTTCTGCTGGCTTTAAAGCTGTCTTCTTTATCATCTCAGACATGGTGAAAAGTTATTGCACTGTCTTTGTAGAGGCCTTTTCTGTCTCTTACAGATCTAATTACCTAATTGATGGACACCTGATTTAGAGATGAACAGAATTTTTGCTCTGTGGTTTGTTTCTTCCTGTGCCTCCCTCTGAGATTTCTGTATTTTTTCTTTATGAGGGTACCCATCTCCAGTGGAAGTTGACTGTGTGCTTTGGAGTCCTTTTGCTGAGCAAGAGCTGCTGTGTGTCAATAAAAGCAGATCCATGAAAATATCCAGTAGCTAATCCAGCTCTCCAAAAACAGCCAATGAAAGTTAATAAATGTCACCCTTCAGCTCCTGTGCCATGAGGGTTCCCAGATGAAGGCAGGAAATGCTTGTGTCTTGAGCAAATCCCTGATTGTGCTGATGGCTGGTCCAGTCTCCCAGCAAAGCTACTGGGCACAGGCCACCAGCAATTTAGGCAGTATGGCACCTCTGTAAAAGGCAGCTGAGATGCTGGGGTGGGCAGAGACACCACAACATCCTTCTGTGCTGAGAACAGTCACAAAACTTTCCAAGGGAGTGGGACCCCCCAAGGGTGACTGCTCTCACCACTGCTCCGCATCATCTCTTTGCCAGTGGAAGAAGTTATGACGTGTCTCAAGACTTGTCTTTTTAACAGCAGTAATATAATTTCTTCCTCTTTCAATATTGATTTCATTTGAAGCCCTAACTTGAGGCTAGTTTTCTATGAACATATTTTCATTTTTTTTAGAATGAAGTCAGGTTTTCCAATTGCATTCTTGATTAGTCTAATGAATTTTTCTCCTTTCCCATAATCAAATGCACTTTCCTGGAGGATGGGGAGGTTCATCTCTGAAGGAAAATTAATCTTCTATGACAGAAAAAGTTTTAAATGAAGATTTTGAAAATGCCTGGTGATTATGGGGTTCTCAATATTTCAGGTACTCAGTTCAAAACATTGTAAAGTGACAGGAAATGCTGATTACCTGCCCTCTGTTCCCTGATGCTATTTATTTGAGGTGTCCTGAATGAGCAAACAAGACCATCATCCATTTTTGACCCAAAATATTTCTCAGATGTTCCACTTCTAATTCTGCCCTGGTTCAGAAGGCTTTCTGAATGTTGCTAAGCATGAAGTTTAAAAAAAACAGACATATAAATACTTGGCTCTTTTTAATTGCTTCTTGTTCTCTGGACTTTTCAGGTTTGTGTTTTCAATCTAATTCTTTTTGAAAAAAGACTTCCATCTCTGCTTGCTTTCTAACTAGCTAGGCTAAAGTGCTAAAAAGATTTGCACAATGGAATGAACTTTACTAAACAGGATAACTGTCTGCAGCCTTGGCCTAAGCTCAGAGACCAGAGCCTACACTCACCTTGACTCTACATCCCAGCTAACATCAGCTAGTTACTGTACAAGTGAGGTGGCAGATATTCTTCTTTACTTGCCTGATGTGAACCTTCATCTTTCTGCACAGCATCTCCTGTGATCAAGACTCAGTCCCCGTTGTGCCCAGCTGCTCATTTTTGCCCAGACATTTTGCAGCTCTCCATCGTCTGTCTCAGCATTCCATGGGAAAAGGACTGGGGGAAGTAACTTCCATGCTTCACACATAAGGTAAAAATTGCATTATGTTTTACCTGTCCTGCTTAATATAAATCAAGTATTTTCTTTTTGGAGATTTATTATTTACTCTTGCTAGAAAATGGGGATGTTAATGTTCACAGGCTCCCTAGGCTTGAATACCCAAAGATACATTGAGTTTTCACCAAGTGTTCCTCAAAAAACAGCTCAGTATGAGAAATACTCCTACAAATCATACACTTATGCATGTGATCAGCCCTGCCAATCCACTGCTGACTGCAAACAGCCATGGACAGGATCCCAAACACTTAATGTCAAATAGCTCATTTTCTCTCATCTCCATACAAATTCCTGTCATGTTGTATTACATGTAAACAACTGAGAAACTTAATAACATGCCTTTCAGTCAAAAATTCATATGGCTTTTCAGTCCGAGCAGATTAATTGCAGTTTGTAACTATGTAAAGTGATTCAATTTGATTAGTTTCTATTGTTCTTTGAGATAAAATATTTCATGTGAATGTAAAGCCAAGTTTTCTTCTGGCACGACTTTGTTTACTTCTGTGGAAATATAAAATACTCATCTAAAATCCATAGTATATCATTGTTGGTGTGCTGTTACAGTAAATAAATTTATAAGCTTCTGTAAATTTTATGTGCCTGATTAGATTCTGAGGCCCATGAAAATGTCATTGTCAATGAAGCTAGCCAGTGGGAATATTTGGCTTTGGAGGAGACAATTCTGAATTAATCTTTTAGGTTTTCATAATTTTGGAGGGTTTATCTACTTCCATTTTTTTCAGTGTCCCTGTCTTCTTCATGTCTTGCTCTTAAAATCTACCTGTAATTATCTTAATTTCATTCCTATGTACTCTAGGGTCATTTCTCTACTCTTGCTACAGACATTGCTCTAGAGTTCTGTAGTAATCCCATAGACCCAAGCCCAGAAGCTCTGCAACACAAGTTCTGCTTGTTGCCAATAGGGATAATGTGAGGAACTTCCATGAAAGCTCTCTGAGTTTCATCACTCACTGAACAATATGTACCTCAACAATATGCACCTCTTTCGGATGCTTTTTTTTTTAACCTCCAGTTCCTCTCCTCTCTCTTTTTAAACTATTACAAAAAGATATTTAAATGAATAATGAATGCATGGTTTGCTTTGTTTTGGTTTTTTGTTTGGTTGGTTGTTTTGTTTTTAATAATACCCGTTTTCTTTAGTTTACTTTTCTTTAGTATACTTTTCCAGTCTGCAGAATAACATATTTGGGGTGATCATTACTCAGAGAGATCAGAAGTTGTCTTTGGACAAATCCCATGGAACTGCACTGGGAGGGGGATTGAAATTTTTTTGCAAGTTTGTGGCCTTGCCAATGCGATTTCACTCTGTCCATGCTGCTGGACTAAAAGCAAAGGTTGCAAATACTCTGCAGAAACTGCCGATGTCTGATTGTTTGTCCTCCTATTGAGTGATTAATATTCCAGGAGAGTTTCACTTTTACAGGACTAACTCATTCTGTAGAGTGGGAAACGTTTTTAGTGTAATATTAGCAATATTACATTTAACTGTTACAATACTGCCTGACACAGGGGACCAAATCAAAAACACTATATGGAAGAGTACAAGCTGCTGCACTTTGAGCTGAAGCTGTGTGTAGTGGAAAGAGGAAGCATGTAGTTTACCAGTGACATATGTTACATACAGATCACATTAAACCAGGCTGCAGAATTGTAGAGGTTTAAATCAGCATTGTAAAATTCTGAAAATGTGTTAAAAAATGAGGAAAAAAATTTACGTTGTCAAAATACTGACTTATTACTTTGATATGTGTAGAAATCCTTTCTACATAGATTCTTCATCCCTGTCCATTTCTCTAAGACTTTTTTTTATATATTCACTCAGAGTGCATAGAAGCTTTTAGTTTTGATGGGGAGGATTTTGAAATACATTATTTTCACTCTGCATGTAATAGCATGATTAGGAAGACAATTACTGAAAATTCTTTCATTTCTTGGTGTGAAGATCTCCAGAGGCAGTAGGAGCCACTGTTGTTACCCATGTGTTTTGTCACTTGAGGGTTGGGATTTTTTTGTTTTGTTTATCCAACCTATCTGCTTGTAAACCATCATTCCTTAAGAAGTACAGTTTTGGTCTCTGATTTCAGTCTCAGATTTGGGTGACCTAATTACTTTGATGATTATTGAGGCATGGTACAATATGTTCCTCCCATGAGAATATTTAGCTTAAGTCAGAAGCTGTTGGAACTAAAAAAAATGCGACAGAATCAGATTTTCATAAAATAACAATAAAAAATCATCACTCATAAAGATTTTTCAAAATGAAATTTCAGTGTCATTTGAAAGTTACTGATAATTTGTGCAACTGGACAAACACCATCCTTTCATAATCATGGTAGGCAGAGCATGAGGCTTCTGGAAAAAATAGGCTCTATATTGAATTTTCTTTAAATGAGCTTCCTCAAAGCCATATGGGTTAACAGGTCATGAGGCGACTGCATGGACAAAATAAGATATATAGCAGAAAATGACAGAAATCAAAACTAACAAATGAGGTTTTTTAGACCTATTCCAAACCTTGGTCATCTCCAAACCTTGCCAGTCCAGAAGAGTTTGTTATACTATAGACCAGATAAAACCAGAACACTTATTTGTCACAATCAGTACACAGAAGTGTCAGTAACTCTGAAAACAAGGGATTATTTTTCCTTCTGTCTTCAGATTCTTCTTTGTCTACTGAATGGGGAGTGGATCATTTGAGGAGCACAAGTGCTACTAGTGGTGACCAAAAGCTAATCAGCCTCTGAAGTCCCTGATGATGTACCCATGAGTGCTGTGTGAGCACCCTGATGGTGGGCAGCACTCAGAGGTGTCATCTGCCACTGGTCCTTTAGTGCTTCTGCAGGCAAGTGATGCAAGGACTTGTATGTGAGAACAGACATCCTTTCCCTGCCTCTGCTGTAAAAGCAACGTAGATACATAGGTGAGCTCAATTGCCCCACATTTCAGGCCAACAAGCATTTCAGGGAGTGCTTCAAAGGCACGTAGCTCAAGCTAATGAGAAGGTGGGTAAAGGAGATCAGATTTGCTGTCTCGTCCTGGAAAAATCAGAATAATATTTTTTTCTGGAGCAGCTGTGTCACATTTTGGCTTCACAACCTTTGGACCTGGTCCAGCTGGGGGTGGTGTGGCAAATAACAGGATGGGCATGATTGGGTGACCCAAAAAGTAAAATTTCTTTAATGGTAAAATAACAAATGGAAAAAGGTGAACACTCAGTATGGAGTCAGCCATAAAACCATAAAAGGTAGGAAAAACTTTGTGAATGCAACAATATATATACAGAAATCTGAGCATGGGTCTGAAGGCAGGGTTCCAATGACCAGCTGAGATTAGGAATATTCAGGTGATATGGTGAATAACAACCAATCAGGGGGGTAAACCGAGAACATTCTAGAAGTATAGCCTTATTTGAACTGGCTTACTGTCGCCTTGCTTACAGGCTTGACTCCTATGGTCTTAGATTAATACCCAAGGCTGATTTATTATCAGCCTCAGGCAGTTCTATCTTCACACAGCATGGTTTATATCCTCAAGGGAGAGACTGGAGAAAGTCAAGGGAAAAACCAGGACTACATGATAGTTTCTGTATGGATCTGTTTGCCATCAATGTAGTGGTGACATGGACTGTTACAGCCAAGAACGAAGAATGCAGAAATTAAGGGGGTTTGACCCTGCAGCTTAAAATACTCAAAGGTTTAGTGTTTTGAGTAAGACAATAATCCAAAGCCTATAAGAAGAAAAGAACAGCCTTTGGCTCCAATGGGCATTGCATCAGGCCTTCAGATGACTGGCAATCAGCATACTGTGTAATTCTGTAAGAAAGAAGCATTAGTTCTCCCACATACAGTCAGCTGAGGAGGAATAAGGCATGCTGTGTCTTTGCAACTCACCCTTCTGGCCAGCAGACATCCCTGTCACTGCAGGCAATGTAGCTGTTCTTGCACAGCTGGTGGAAAGACATCTAGCTCTGCTTTGCCACTGCTACTTCCTGCTAAGCCATCACCAGAGAAAGAATTAGCAGAGATTCCATTGTCACATACCTCAAATCTGAACCCTGAGTTATATTTAAATGAGCACAGAAAAGAGACTGAAAACTCTCTGACCCGAATGAATTTGGGATTGTTTTTTTCTAAACTGGAGGGTGAATGTCAGAAGATCAGATTGCAAGTGTCTACCCGTGTGTTTTCACTGTGTGGTGGGTCACTTGCTCTGTAAATTCCAAGGAGGTGGTTCCAGAGCAGTTTAAGCACTTCAGAATTTCTAGCACTGGTGGTCTCAATTTAGGAAGGATTTCCTAACATGTCTGAAAGCAAAAAGCTTCTTTGATAGCTTAGTAAAGAAGAGAAAACCAGTGGGCAAGTCCTTAGAAGATACACTAAGTCAGGATAATTTTTTATATAACCCTCTTTTAATGTGGAGAGTTTGAGGTGATGGCAAGACGACTACATGTTTAATTCTCCAAATAATTACTGGCAGGTATTGACATTAAAGGTGGAAGAGAGCAAGTTAATTTGTGCTTGTTGTTTTCAGCACGTGCCAAAGCCTTACTTCACACTAGCAAGAAAAGTCTGGAAGTTGTATATTCCATATGCATGAAGTAACAGTTGGCACAAGTCACCAAAAGGAGAAAACGGAAAACCACTAAAGTCCAACAACCCAAACTGTCACTTGCTGTCAAGTTTTTTTAGTCTCTCTGCTAAAAAAAAACTAAATTAAAGAAAAAATTAAGTCCTCAGAGTATTCCACCTGAGTAAACCTGGGTATCTAGTTAGGTCCTCTTGAATGCAAATAATGTGTGAGAAGGCAGCAATAGCCTTGGTTTTCCAGCTTCCTCCTCCTCTGCTACACCTTTGTGAAGTGCCATCACAGGCAGCCTGACAGAGGCAGAGGGAGGATGACAGCACTTGACTCAGGTTGGTCCTTTCTTCTGCTGGCACTTTTGACCATTAAAAACCTGTTCTTCACCATTGATAGGAATTGAGATGCTTGGAGCTGCTCTGCCATTTAAAGCACAATAATGGAGTTTTATGTCTTCACTTTGCTGACATTATCGAATTTGACTCAAACAGCTGAAGGTTGCTGTATCTGCACACCCTTGCTTCTGTGTCCTTACACAGGCCTGGGATATCTTTGGCATTTATGCTATGGCTGCCAGTCCTCCAAAGGTACAAAGGGGTTTTAATGTCCTGCCCAGCCCCTGCTCAACCTGCCCAAGGACCTGCTGCCCATGTCAGCTCCCTGAGCTCACCCACCTCAGTGATGCTGCAGCAGGGCCAAGCTCCAGATGCCCACAGCTCTGCCTGGCCAAGGCCCCACAGGGCTGGACCCGCATCCCATCCTCTCATCACAGCCCATGTCCCTGGCAATGGCCATGGGTTACAGGACTTTTCCCACATGCTTTCTGTTCAAGATGAAGTCATTTGCTCAAAGGATTCCATGACCATCTAAGTCTTCCTTGTCACTTGTATAAGTACACATATAAGTATACTTACTGAGAGCCAAGCCATGTGAATGAAATACAGGATAAAACATACAGAAGTATTATATATTTTTATTCTAAATTTGCCTCCCTGTTCTGCAATCTCCATTTCTCCTCCCTTTCCCCTCTAGGTTGATGTCTACAGGGAAGAAGAGAAGCCTGGGGCAAAGTGATGCAGCCTGTAAAGCAAGGAATGACAGGCAAATCCATATCAGGAATTAATTTCAGCATGTTTCATATCAAATCACTCAGGAATCACAAAAATTTATTCCTTTCCTCCTGTTTTGTTGATTGCTAGAATATTTCTTCTAAGCCAAAGCTTTCATGTTCAAATCACTCCCTTATTTTATTTTTAAAGAAAGAATCTGTTTTGCAGTTTGACATGTTTCATTTTCAGATGGTTGATTTTCTGTGTGGTTAACTCTAGTCTTCCTACAACTGACAGCTTATTATCTCACCTTATGAAAATTATGCATGACTTCTGGGACTCATATATCAAAAGCAGAGTCTGAACAGCTGGTACCTTCTCTCTAGTTATCCAAGTTGAGGGTTTTTCAGTGAACCTATTAACTGCCTGGAGTGACTTGCATCTTTACAGGTACGGAACTGTAGTGTCTTTCTTTGCTGTGTTTAAATGGCAGATGCTACCCCTGTGTAGTGTCCATGTTTAACTTTATCACTGGTCTCGTAGTTCAAAATGCAGCTGGCTGTGTTCTCATTGGACAGTAGACCCTTCGTGTGCCTACAGACGTAATGGCTGTAGGTCAATGTTTCATCTTCTCTGTATCTCACATTCTCTGAAAACTATCTCAGTTCAAGGTTTATGCCTTTCAGAGGAGCACTTAAACACACACTTAGCTCTAAGCACATAATTGCTATCATTTCATTGCACAGGGATGGATTTCATTGCCTACTCATCGTTCACGGCTTTCCATCACTTTAACAGTTTATTTTGCAGTGGTCAGATAAAAGTGAGGAGCAAGTCCTGTGCCTGGGGGCATGGTTTGCATTCTGGTAGTGATGGATAATGCCATTCAAGCCTTTCATGATACTCCCAGAAGATTGATGGAACCTTGTGTCCAGCTGCTCACTGAGGAGTAAGGAAATGTACTGATTTATTAAAACATGAATATCAATCTAATATCGATATTCAACTGGGATGGACAAAAGACTCTCTAAGAGTTGAAGTTAGAAAGTATATGTTTATTATGGCCAGACAGTGCATGGGATAATTCCCTAATATGCTCTGTAAAATTTATAGGTAAGTACAAAGCCTTTTATTCACACAGGTATTGAATACCCAAAGTACAAATGCATATTCATATCCCTTCCTCTTTTTTGCTTTGTATACTAATTGGCAAAAAGGCTATTAAGCATGGGTATTTTGTTCAATGCATGCATGACAAACAAATCTTTGGTAAAACTTACAGTTTCCCATGTTCGATGGGCAGGATACCTGCAGTTATCTTGTGTCCTTGAGAGGTTTGCCACCTTTTTGTTTTTCATTTACAAGCACAGCTTACATAAACAGAGCTGACAAGCAAGTAAGTTATTAGGTCCAGGATAGTTTATTTTAGATCTGGCTTCTGTTAACTGTAACAAAACTTATTTATCTATTTCAGCAACTATAGTCTTAACTTTCCTAAACATCTTTAATTTTTCAAATTAATGTCTCAGTACTCTCCAGAAATCTAGGTCTGACCTACAGGGAAATATGGGAGGGAAAGATTCCCCTTCTTTCTCTGGTTGTGGCTACTGGTAGCACCATGCTCTGCTAGTGCAGGTCACCCCAGCAGCACAAAAGGGGTCAAGCCTTTGTGCTGTGGCCATAATATAGCAATCTGCCAGAACATCCCTTCCAAATCCTGGAGCACCATCCCCAGTCACCCATACCCACTCTTCTTTGCTGTGTCTCCTTCCAGGATCAGCTTACCCTTAAGAGTATGTTTAAGGGTAGCTCAGAACATGAAAAGAGAGGGAAGGCATCATTCATCTAGTTTGTGATATGACTGAGCTAAGAGTCTGAGCACCTTGTCCACACTGGGATAAGGTCCTAAGAAACAACTGATCAAAAGAATACCAGAAAAAGAAATAGGCAATATTCATCTGAATGGTAGAAATAATTGTGCATGATGCCAAAATGTAATGGGGAGTGTTGAAGTGTGTGGCCAGTGATAGACTCCAGTTTTTCACTCCATTTACAACAGAGGGAAGTTCACAAGCTGTACCTGTCCTGGGAGGAAGGGTTGTGAGGTAGTACGTAATAAACTGTATCAAACTGACACTTTTCAGAGAGTTTTTAGCTGGAATATGGAAATATCTTTGGAAGCTTTATAATAATTTAATTTTACTGGAATTTTTATATGTTAACATTTTTTTCTATGGCAATGCAGAAGGAGTTTGGCTTAAGACTAGCTGCCACTGGCTTCCCAAGAATTATAAAGCCAATCTAATAAATGACCTTGATCACATGGCACACATCGTTCTTGTCCCTCTGTGGTCCTGTTCCAGTCAGTTTCCAGCCCAAGCAGCGCTGTGGCAGACTGAACTGCTATGCCCATCTGGCAGAGTTGTGACCAGCTTTATTTATAAAGGCTTGTGATAGAGCATACTCTGCTGTCATTTATACCAGGTAAAAACATGATATGAGTTGTTAGCCCAGTTCTTGTCCTTTTGTGCTGCTGCATCAAAAGAAAGGAGTCAGAAAACTGCTCTTACCGATAAATTCTGGAGAAGTCATTCTGTAAAGGAATAGCTTGGCTTGAGCAGCCCCAGGCTCCTGCTCTGCTCCTTGTGCTGACAGCATAGCTGAGTGCCTCTAGGAGAGTGGTCACCCAAAAACTCTGGGCTGCTGGCAGGGGCTAAGTGGCTTGGTTCTGCAGAGGAGTCCTGTGGCTGCTGTCTTACCAGCTGCTGGCAGTTTTGGACAAGCTGCACTTGTGCCCCTATGCCACCCTGATTTTAAATGTGGCCATCTGAGATGGCTAAAACTGAGGTAAAAAACAACTACTTTTTTGACATGTGACTTTTAAGCTGTGTAGGTAATGATGGACAAATTAAGTCATGGAGGAAGGGTACTAGTCAGCCACCTCAGGAATCCCACTTTCTGAACATGGGTGGTATCTTTGCTATTTTGCTGCTTTGCTATTTTGTGCAAATTCCCAGCTCTTTAGAGATCCAGTTGACTATCAGACAAAAGAACCCTCCCGTTGCATGGCAGTCTGGGTACATGCTTGATGTGAATGAATACAAAGACCTATTCATCACTCCTAGTGCTCACATAACTGACAGATTGAATCACCCTCTGGCTGTGAAGATGACAGTGGCCCAATAGCTAATGCTGTCTAATAGCCTCCATTAAAAGACCTTGTTTCTGATTGTTTATAATTTTGCCAGACTTCATCTGACATTTGAGCTGGATTGTCCCATGCCATATGTCACCAGAAACTAAAAGTTAGTGTGTGGAAGGGCCTAGATAAATAGTCATGGCATTGCCAAGCTTATGTTAAAATACATGTATAGTAGATATATATCATGTATGTATAGATACATGAAAAGTCACTTGAACACAAACTTTTAGGGAGTAACTTCACATTTTTCCTCTCTTGAGGGAGAAGGAAAGACATCTGGAGTTTTATGCTCCCCAGTAGTTTGTGTTCAGGCTGAAGTTGGAGCTGCTGCTAAACAGCCTGAATATAAGAAGTTCCATGTCAAAGGCTGTCTACTTGCTAGATATTTTTGACCCTTTTAACCTTTTGCAATGTCTTTTGAGGCTGTTCTTTGCCCACTGACATACTTAGTTCCATAACGTACCCATGTTTTTGACAGAAGTTGTTTTAAGCAGGCTGAGATTATGCTACCAGGGAGCACATCTAACGGTTCAAATTTGAGCACATCTCAGGTTTGTGTATGCTTGAGTCCTTATAGCTCTCCTCTGCTCAACCTTGTCCTTCTTTACTGCTGTCCAGTTGTTGTATTTCTGACCAGCAATCCCTGTTATATCGGATTAGGAACAGATTTTCCAGTTTTTATGCTGCTCTGAGCAACCAGGCTGAAGTTGCTAGTTCCTAGACATTAATTAGCTTGGCAGCTTTATAATGACTTTTATTTGGCCCACTGAATAGATGTTGGTACTTTTTCCTCTGCATTTCCAAACAGTACTGCAGAGGTCAACAGGAAGAGCTTTCAGGCTGAACAGTCCCTCGGTGAGGTGGTTGTGCTGGAAGGACAGCTGGTGACCAGAAATAAGTGGTATGGGTGTGGGTCAGGGGTGGAGTGGGGTTAGAGGTCCTAAAGTATCTTTGAGAATTGTGTGTATTTCTGTAAATAGTATCTGCCCATGACAGCTCAATTGCACATTGGGTAGAAATGTGCTGTCTGACCTGCAGCCCATGTAACCCTTTCCCATTCCCTACAGAGACTTTTATTAAGTGAGCTTTACAAGGACCTAGAAAGGACCTCTTCCTGTCACAGGAACATGAAAAGGGCAATGAAAGGTCCCCAGGGAGAGTTTTTCCTTAACCATTACACAAACCAGAAAATTTCCAGATCTCGGTAAACTGTGTGCGCTATGTTTTCCCAAACTGGGCAATTTGAATTGTAGGAGCTATTGCCTAGGAGCTATCTAGAGGCAGACTTTATAACCCCACAGAATATTTTCATTTAACTACCTGCACTACTAAACCATCATATGATTTAGAATTCTGACAAACCTGAACTCCCATTAAACTAGATAGCATTGACTGAGCTCTGCTTTTAGAGTGGGTTTTGCAGCATGCTGTGGTCTGTGATGGCAGTGCCATGGTGTTGTCTGGCTAATTTATTGCTTTAGTTTGGTGTGTCAATGCCATGCTGTGTTCTGCTCTGTGGCAGAGGCACATCTGCAGTCAGAAATTGTCATCATTGTGCACTACCAGCATAGGGTAATACACTGCACAGATCCTCAAGCCAAGATTTTAGAAAATTAATCTGGATCCTATAAACATTTTAATGGGTAGAAGCAAAAATACTTGCATGACCTGACAGATCTTTTTATTTCCTAGGTAGGACTTCATATGGAGGAAGTAGTCTTTTCCCTTAGTGACAATACAAACACTGTATTTTTGCTGCGATGGAAAGATCATGTATTATATAGATCCCACTGAACAGTATTCAGCAAGCTGCAAAAGTCTTTAAGTTTCCATTATAAACTTGACTTCATTCCTATTCCTCTCTTTGCCAAAATTAGCCCTATCCACCTACAACTTCACAGGCATAATCTTATTCTGGAACAGATTTTTTGGAAGAGTGAAGGAAACTGGTCAAGGTGTTTAAGAGAGATGATAGCTGAAAAAAATGAGTTCATCTGCTTGGAGAGTTTCCTAAAGACTTTTTGGCTTGTCACATCCTGAAAACTCATTTGCCTAGAGATTCAAACAATATTTCAGATCTGTTAGTCTTGGCTAAAAATGGTGCCTTTGAATAGTTTTAGGCTGTCTGGTGACAGAATTATTTGGTTACTGAAAGTGGTCCCTGCCTCCATGTGTTATGTGCTCTTTGAAGATCTTAATTCAACTAGTCAATACCAATGTGCTTATAAATTTATGGTGGCAATGTAAGGTTTCTAAACAACTCTGCATATATCCTGAACACACATATTCCTTATCTGAATCTGGTCCTGTCTGCTGTCTAAAATCCTCACCTGTATGTTTCCTGATTCCCACTGCAATCTGTGCTGAAATTGGCAGCATGGCTTTATAGTCCCTTCTGCACACTCCCTAGAGGCCTTTTTCAAAGAGAACAGAATTCAAAGTTCAGTCTACTAATCTCAGTAGTTTTTACTGGGTCAAAAAATTCATACCTGCAATGTTTTGTGCCAATCACACATGATAAGACATAAGGCAATATTATTTTTCATTATAAGTGTCTTGGGTCTTATTTGTGGTTTTACGACAAAGTTCTGAAGCATAATATTCTATTCTTAAAGACAATTTATTGCAAAATATGTGCTTAGAACTTTCTCATAATTGGAAAATTTTAAAATATGGCTCCAAAACCACAGGCAAACATTTATTTAACTATTTTCATCATCCCTTACTTTAAGAAGAATGTGACACCTGCAAACAGTACCAAGGCTGTACCACTGTGCTAATGTGGTCTCCCTGGATGATTCTCTCAGCTTGCCCTGAAATTGTAACAGAGCAATGTGAACAGTAAAGTCTGCCTAGCATGTACCATTGAAACGGGACATGGAACATGTTCTGTGAGACCTTGGGTTTGGTTATAATGTTCCCATACTTTGACATTTAAGCCTTGATTCTTCTGAGTTCTGGACCTCAGCTGGTTTCACTGTTGTCAAAGCCAATTCCCTGATCTACAAATTGCTGGAACCTTGTATGTATTTGGGAGAAACGTGACATCATTCTTTCTCTATTATTCCATCGGCATCTGTTATTGACCACTATTTGAAGCAAGCTCTAGGGCTAGATGGACCTTGGTTTTGACTCAGTATGGATGTTCTTACACTATATCCTCAGTGTCAACAAAAATAGTTGGCTAGGAATTACTAAGTCTAGGAATTATTATTTGTAACTTTAAAGACTTAGCAGTCTTAACTGGGGGTTTTTTTTGGAGGTTTTAGGTTTTTTCCTCCGTGCTCTGGAGCTAGGACTTGAATCCTAAATGAAGCATTGTCTTGTAGGCAAAGTGTTTGCTTCCAGCTCTTGACAGTCACATTTTGAATGTGCTCAGTAGAAACTAGGAGGGGTTTTTCACCTAGATGCTGGTGACAGCAATCATACCATGACAGGACTGAGCAGGAGGCTGCTGGTTGCAGACTGCTCTGCCATATAGCACAGGAACTGAGTGCAGCAGGATTGTCTCAGTGGCCATTGTCTTGTGGGACTGAAAAATGGCCTGACTGGAAGGCAGAAGTACTAAGTCTACATGAGAAACTTTTCAAGAAGGAAAGTGGGTTATGATGGTAAGAAGAAGAGATTCTGAACTGGTGGCTGGCTCCATGATGGTCTGCCGAGTTGATAAAGAGAAGAGGAAGGCCTTTCAGCAGACAGAGAGCGAGGGATAGTCTGTGTGATCTTGGGGAAGATTCCTCTGAGACCTGGAGCTGAGCACAGGTTCCCTCTGTTCAGATTCTGTGTTCAGCTGTCATCTGTGGATCCCATCATAAGGGACTTCTCCCAGATAAAGTCCACAGAGATATTGAGAGTCATTGACTCACTCAGAGATAGGTTTTCACTGGAGGCAACCTGGAAAAGTCATTAACCTTTGTATCCCATGATCAAGTTGCAATCATGTCACCTCAAGCTTCAGTATCTTATTATTGATACGGAAATTTTGTCCAATGTCTAATCTAAATCTCCCAAATTGTTTGGTTTATGGTTTATTAAATTACTTGGTTTATGGTTTATTCTTCCTGATCTTTCCATCAGAAACATATTAGTTCCTTTTTCATTGCAACAACTTTTTAGTTGAAGAATATTAACATTCCATCTCTGTTGTTACTTCAGAGAAAAGAGCCACATTCCTTGCAGTGTTCCCTCATGTTTTTTTGACCTCTGACTCTTTTTGCTGATCTCCCCTGCTGACTATTTCATCTCTTACTTGAAGTACAGTGCACTAAACAGGTTGTGGTCTTCCAGGTGAATCTTTACCTATCGGATTATAGATTTATCCATTTTAGATGCTCTAAGTCCTATCAAGAATATTTTAGATTCTGGTTTTTTTAGTACCTATAACATCTGCAGTCCTTCCTTGTTCCATCTGCAAGATTCATACTCATACTTCATATTCAACCTTCTGTGCCTTCACTGAAAACATAAAACCTTATACAGGACCAAGGCCCATAAATTCCTTAAAAAGCACACAGATTTTGATACATTAGGATGGAATTACCCTGTGGATACAATTATCCAACTAGACTTAACCTCCTGCCCCTTCCCACAGCAGTTTCATTTAGAAACACTGCTCCCTAGCGTGAGGATATTATAAGAAATACAACTAAAAGCCTTGCAAAAAATTATATAAAATAAAATCAAGCTATGTGATACCTTTAGTTAGTACTTCAACTTCCCTTTGAGTATTCTAGAGTGAAATTTCTTAGGGAACTGGAAGACATGTAATGTGATATGTTATTCCCTAAGCAAGTTTTGCATATTTTTGCCTGAAATTTAGTCCCCTAAATAATTGCACTTTCTGGTTGCTGCTGTCCACTTCCTTAACGTCCTCTGCACTTGCCCATCATAGAGAACTGCTCTAAATTTCCCTTTGTTTTTCTCTTACCTGTAAAATTTATTTTAATGTTTTGCTAGTTGTATCTAGTCCATTTTATCTTTAGTAATTGTTTATACCCTCTACACCCTCCCATGAATGGAGTATTGTGCTGGGTTCTCAAACAGCTGTACTAGTCTCTATTTTACAGATATCTCTTACAACTGAGGTCTATCAAAAGGTTGTAAATATACTGACTTATGCTGAATTTCCTTACTTTGCTCAAAAATGCCGTAGTTGCACTTGATTTCTTACTAGCACTTTTTGAATGAACTGACAGCTGTCCATAATCTGTTTTTCCTTTAGATTTGCCTCTTATTAGACCTTCCCTACCCATTCTCTGAGTTTATTGACATCTGCCTTCTTGAAATCCAGTGCTGTCGATCACTTGGATCAGATGGCAGATGACACTATGTTCACAGCGGTGCTGATTTCTTGTAAAATCTGGCAGCAGACTTTGAGTTGTATGTTACACTGCCCTCTACCTATGTGCAAAGCTGCAGTGCAGCTGAGGAAGGTTTTGACAATTAGTGTGTATTAAGCCTTAAGATTTAGGCTGCTCTTCAGAATTTATCAGACAGAATGGGGAGAAAAATATAACTTCAGAGAAACTTTCTGTAAGATATTAATAACTTCCCTCATAATGATCTCAGTCAATGTGGACAGAGGATCTATGCTAATGAAGTGTTGAGAATACAAATTCCTTGTGATAATAAATACTCCAGACAAAGGTATGGAAGGATGCTTTCCCTACCTAGTTTAATAAAAGTTTAGAGCATTATGCAGTGATTTCCTGCTGCAATGGGCAGAGGAGGTAAACTAGAAATGGTCAAGGAGTCAGATCAAGCTTGATACTTTTATTAGAAAGCCTTCCTATTACACAATTATTTTTACTGACAAAATTACAATGAGAGTTCCTTTGCTATCACTTCAAGTTGACTTGGATTCCCTAAATAATGAAAATAAATCACCAGTAAACAGTCCCATCTATAGTCAGCTTTTTTGACAGCTATAAACTAATAAAAATGCAGGTATCATTCAGTCAATGTGGCATTGTAAGAGGAGCAAGCCATGCCTGTAGTGAATGACAGTTTAGGGAAATGCAGGCTGTTGAAGCACTGTTCCATACTGCAGGGATCTGATGTGCAGTTTCCATACGCTACCTAGTGGCTCTGTCGATTGCGACATTGTCCCTGAATTACTCTTCTTTCACCTGTGAATTACAGGATTAAAAAAAAAATTTAGACAAAACTGGAATTTGCGAGTCCGTAACCATTTCCTAATGAATCTAAGACGTTTTGAGGTCATAAGTGATTAATGAAGAAATCCAAAAAGTCATAAAGCCTGTGTGAATGTGCAGGCAAAACTCTTGATGGGGGCTTCTAGACAGTCAGTCTAGACATTAACAGATTTACAGGCACTGGTCAAGCTGTTAAGATCTTTCTCTTTTCTGCACAGATTTTGTTCTATTAATTGCTAAAAAACCCACTCAGTTCAGGAGTGCTTCAAGAACAAGTTAAGGTGTCTTCTTTAGTTTCTAGATTCTGCAATATTTTGTGAGGTAAAACCAAATAATCTAAATATTTTAAACTGAGCCACAGTAGGCAGTAATGCAAGGCTAGATGTGTCCTCTCCAATGGGAAATGCTAATCTTCATCCCTTGAGATCATGGACTAGGAAGGTGTGAAGATCACATGTAACAGCATTCTCCTGATCTTCTGTTTCTGCCAGGGATGTGATTGATCTTCAGTAAAAAAAACAGCTCTTCTGTTTTGTTATTTATCTGTGAAATTGAGATTGTACTGTTCTATGCAATCTAGAACTGCTTTATAGATGAGTGCTACTGTTGTAAAGGCTGTATTTTCTATATTTTATACATATGAAACAGAAAATATTGTATTTATATGCAGCCTGTGCCAGCACATTTAGGGGTATCATCTGAGCTACAACTAGCACACAAATTATTTACATTTGAAAAAAAGAAGCCAGATACACCATCAGTCTCAGAAATTTTGCACTTTTCTACTTAATAACTGAGAAAGCTCCCTAGACAGCTCTTGAAACACTTATCTTTGATTGTACTTAATTATATATGTGTATTTATTTTAGGAGGCTGAGTAAAGACATGATGATGCAGACCAGCTTGGGCAACTTTTCTTGAACTGCTAGGAAAGCAGAAATTTTATTTTGTTCTTTGCGCGTATCAAGGGTGCCAATTTTGTTTTCCCTTTTCAGTAAATATTTTTTCTATTTATACTTCTGAACCCTTAAAACAAATTTAAAATATATGGCAAATAATGTTCTTATTACCACCATTTATCATGATTTCCAATATGAAGCTTCTATGGTACGTGTCTTTTGCCACATACAATAGCATTTAATAAATATGCACATGAATACAACAGAAGTATATAAATGGACTTACAGGTGATTGCATGTGATTAGAAAATCATGCCTAGGAGTCATGCCCTTTCATCTCAAATAAACTCAAAATTAAGAGCCTTAAGTATTGTGCTAATTTTGGCTGACAAAGAGTTTATCTTCACAGCAGCTAGTATGGAGCAGTGTTTTGGATTTGTGCTGACAAGAGTTGGTAACACAAGGATTTTTCATTATTGCTAAGCAGAGCTTACACATAGTCCTTTTTTCTGCCTCTCATCCCAGCATACCACGGAGAGGTTCATAAGGAGCTGAGAGAGGACAGAGCCAGAATACCTGACTCCAAATAACCAAAGGGATGTTCCTGAGCATATGGTGTCATACTGAGCATATAAAGCTAAGGCAGATGAAGGGAAAGATGGGGCGATCTATCTGGAGTGATGGCATTTGTCCTCTCAAGCAATGATTATGTCTGATGGAGCTGTCCTGAGACACACCTGCCCATGGGCAGGGGTGAAGAAATTACCTATTTAATTTTGCTTGCACTCTGGGCTTTTACTTTTTCAACCCCCAGGTTTTCTCACTTTTGCCCTTCTGATTCTCTCTGCCACCTGACCAGGGGGAATGAGCAACTCTGTGGTCTCTTGCTGCCAGCTGGAGTTAAACCACAAGAGCAATAAGCATATAAGAGTTGTCAGGGCTACAGACAACCTACTTTAAGTGCTCAAAGCTGAGCAGCTTAACCTCTTCTGCTCTCTTGGCCACTAGCATTTCCTACACTTTTTAAATTCAGCACTCACTCCAGACCATTCAGCCTCAGAAAAGATTAAAAAAAAAAACAAACCAAAAAACAAAACTATAACAGAAAGAAATTTGTTTTAAGATGACTGTAAGAGAGATGGGCTTAAAAACACATCAGCAAATGAGGTACATTTCCTACTAGGACTTCCAGTTTTGTGTATCCTATCAGCATGTAAAAACCCCAGCTTAATTTTATTGCTTGTACAACCAGCACAAATCTGGCCACAAAGGTTTCAAAATAAATAATTAGTACAAGAAAAAAAATCCAACACTCAGGTTTCATTGCACAAACATTTAAAGAGAAGAAATAATTTCTTTTACAAATGGGTTTCTCTTGAATAAGAATAATTTTGTATAGAAAATAGCTCTTTATACATTTTACAGAAATAGGCTAACATTTAGATTCTTTATTAATGAATAATCATTGAATGCAATTTAAGATTTCAGTTGTTTCAGTCACCAAACATCAATAACACAGCAATACATCACTGCTCTAATATCCTTAAACTGCTTGACTTATCAAATATTGAGTCAAGACAGTGAAAACATCCCTAGAGCCATGATAATTTGAAAACACTCAAGTAGCTTGAAACTGTTAAATCATGAAATACTTCCTGAAACTAATACCATAATTTAAGTGTCAAGGAATATGAACTTAAACCTTAACAAGGCAGCATTACTTGCTCACTCCTGCTGGCTAATACTGTAAAACCCAAATTGAACAAAAGCTTTAATATTAAACTGGTTTACTGTTAAGGCGACCTTCAAAACACTCCTGAAGGATAGGATGCTATCCAGAAGGACCTGGACGAGCTCAAAAAGTGGGCCCACAGGAATCTCATGAGGTTTAACAAGACGAAGTGCCAGTTGCTGCGCCTGGATGGAGCAGCCCTGGAATCAACACAGGCTGGGGGATGAACATATCAAGAGCAGCCCTGGGGAGAAGGACTTGTGGGTGCTGGTCCATGAGAGGCTGGACATAAGCCAGCCATGGCTCTCACTGCCCAGAAAGCCAAACGGGCTGTGTCCAAAGCAGCATGGGCAGCAGGGCCAGGGAGGGGATTCTGCCCTTCTGCTCTGGTGAGACCCTCCCTGGAACCCTGCATCCAGCTCTGGGGACCCAGCACAGGAAGGACATGGACTTACTGGAGAGTCCAGAGCAGGCCACCAAGACAATTAGAGAGATGGACCACCTCTCCTCTAAGAAAAAGCTGAGAGAATTGGGATTGCTCAGCCTGGAAACTAGAAGGCTTTTGGGGTGACTTAATTGCAGCCATCCAGTATCTGAAGGGAGCCTACAAAAAGATGGAGTTGGTTACAAAAGTATGTAGTGACAGAGGCTAGGTTTAGATTAGATGTTAGTTCTTTACTGTGTGGGTGGGAAGGCACTGGAACAGGCTGCCCAGAGAAGTTTTAGATGCCCTAACACTGGAGAGGGAGCACTTTAGCAACCTGGTCTAGTGGAAATGTGTCCTTGACCATGGCAGAGGTGTTGGAACTGAATGATCTGTAAGGTCCCCTCCAACCGAGGCCATTCTATGATTCAAAATGAGATAGCAAAAGCTACTCTAGAAAATGCTATACAGCATTAACACAACATATAAATGTAATAAAAATACTTCCATTTTCTTAAGAAAACATGGAAAGTAGATTAAAAAAACCCAGTAAATTAAGATATTAAAAGTAAATTTGTAGAGGACAAAAAATTGAAAACCACATGTATATATATTTTATGTAAGGGTATGCTAGGAAAGATATAGGAAGGGTATGCTAGAATATTTAAAAATACTCAATTCATTCAAAGACTGTTTAAGTCCATATGGTGTCATGTGGAACTCAAACATAATCCACACTCAAATGCTTTCCCTCTACAACTGCTGCTTCAAGCACCTGTACTTATCTGCAGATTTCCTTGTAAATTAGAGAGAAGGTAAAGGCATTTACCCTTGGAATACAACTATATGCAGTAATCATTTCTTGCTTTCTGGGTGTAATTTTAAATAGAAGATGCAAGCAAAGAAGAACCATAAAACCCAATGACTGAAAACCTGAAATTTAGACACTAATGATTCTATTTAGTATTCATAGAGAGCTACTTAGGAGTTTGCCTTCTGTACCCTGTGTGAGTACTGCTAACACTTCCATGCTTCCTCATTCAAATGTCTAGTTATGTTTAGTCAAACATGGCTGTCACTCCAAGTTAGCAAAACTCTTGATACATACAACTTTCAAAAAAATTCAGCTGGAACTGGTACACCTCTACTTCTCACAGCACAGAGGTTGATATGAGACAGTAATGAATCACATTATACTGGTTCACATTTTCATGTGGTTAGGAGGAGAAACAGACCCTTATTCCAGTGATTTTGCAAATTCTGCATAGTCAATGTATCCATCATTGTTCTTGTCATCATCTCTCAAGACATCATCTATTAGACTAATCAGCTCTTCTTCCTTCATTGCTTGGGTATGCTCACCACCTTCCTACAAAAACAAAACCACAGTGAACAGTTCAGCAGTCTTTCCCATCTAGTGGCACATGTGACAGATTACTGACAACTAATTTTTTACTAAGCTGTTTATCTTTGGTGCCTAATTTGGCACTAAGTTTTATATAATAATTTATAACAATATAAACAAATTTCATCAGGTGGAAGCTTTGAAGTCAAAGTTCTTTGGACTTCAGAACAAGCATTCTGCAGTCAACATTCTTGGTCAGAAGCTCCAAAAGCTGAATACCACAATGTATAATGATGGACAATCATCTAATACATGTATTCTTAATTAGGATCCTGATGTAGTATAGACACTGTAGTTTCTATACACTACAGTAACACAGAAGTGAAAAAATTCAGCACTGTAGCTTAAAGTCAGTAAAATTCTTAGTAACACCCCTTATGGGAACACAAAGAGGTACATTTGCACATGAAACAGCCAGTCATTATTCTGTTCTTGGCTCAGTATTTTTTGCCATAGGTTATTAGCAGGAAGTTATGCTATTCTGAATTGTTACTTCCAGAAGGTCAATATGAGATAATGTGTTTCTATTGTGTTCCTAATGACTGGAAAGAAATTGAGTCTAGGAAGAGGCAAACCACAGTAGGTTCTTCTAACAGAAATTTTGTGCAAGAGGTTTTTTATAGTTTGTGTATACACAGCAGTAACAGTCTGAAGATGAAAAAGGTGTCATATGATGTTTTTAAAAATTCTCATGCCCCATTTTGCATGATTTCCCTTTCTCCCCATCCCTACCTGGCAAAGTAAGCCCTCTGTAAAATGATTTTCACTCTGGAGCCCTTCCCGATTCTAGAGTTAAAACTAAAATGGAAACTTCCTAAAAACTGCAATGTGACATGAAAACTGTGAAAATGTACATTTAGAAATTCAACCAGAACTATCAGGAGAAAAATACTCTTATTTTCAGGCAAAACTAACTGCAACTATTCTGCTCCTTTTAGAGTCAGAACTGTTTCCAAACACATATGCCCTTGCAAAACTACACCAACCTCTTTGTGGACATGTGAGATAGCAGTAGCAAGTTCTAACCCATCTAGCAAATTATTGCCATCATAATCATGCATTTTGAAGTAATGGAGCTGCAACTCTTGTGGAGACATCTCAGATTCTGGTTTCTCGATAACACCTTCCAAGTGTTCCATGATGTGTCTAAAAAAAAATCCCACAACATTTCCTTCAGTTAATATTTAATGCTCTGTTTACAGCAATCTTAGTCTTTGATCAAATACTGTACTTCTAAGAGCAACCTGAATAATTAGTACAAGAAGTTTGATACCAAGATAAAGAGGCCACAAAGGTTGTTATAGGGATTGTAGAGGCCTCTAATACCTTAGATAGCTATTTTTATTTCTTCTGGCCTACTTAGCATGCTATCAAAACAACTGAAGCAGAGCCCAAAGTCGCTTTTTGGCTGTCTTCCAAAGCACAGGAACTGGAGGAAATTCTTTCCCAGTAAACCATGAAGTGTTCTAGGGACTTTTATTTGCTGCTAGAACTGTTCCACATTTATGAAAAACCAAATGAGAAAATAAACTCTACCTGTTAGGAATGTGATTTTGTCTAAAGTATGCTGATATGGATAAGCTTGATTTCTGTAAATTTTTAATAGAATAAATAGGGCTAAAGGCTCCAGAGAGACCTTTCTAGGTCTCATATCTCTACAAATTTATCAAGCAAGCATGTCTGGCTTTAGCTAATCATACAACATTCAGAGAAAACAGGGTGCCCCAGGCTTAAGTGCAACTCACATAACATTTTAGAGATAAGGAAATCATTAAGAAGTAAAATTTACACTTTTGGTATATAGAACACATACTCTTTATCTTGTACTAAATTCTTATCCAGGCGAATATTTGAGTGTTGACTCTCTCCTACGTGTTCCTCAGCTAGGGCAGAGATGAAGAATGCAGCCATAGCAAAGCAGAATAGCAAGTATGTTCTGAACATCCTTTGGGCCATTGCGATCTCCTACAAAAAGGAAAATATCCCCCCCCCAAAAAACATGAGAAATGTGATCTACTTTCAGCAAATTCAGACAGTGGTTAAAAACAATCACATTAAGTTTCAGGCATTGGAAGCTCTTGGCAAGCAGAGAACCGGAGAGCCCCAATTAAGAATTCTTATGAGGGTCCCTATTTTACTGAATTATTCTGTAATTTTCAGAAAACGTCTTTTTTTTGTTGTTTTTTCTTTTTTCCTCATCGCTACTGCATACACCTTGGCCTTGTTTGGGTTTTCATATACCTTCCAGACAAACAAGCAAGCATGCCCTCTGCCTCAGGCAGACCTGCCCCACAGCTATGGGAACAAAGGTCGCTTACGGCATCAAAGCGGCTCCATCTAATTAGTGGCTCCATTAAGACTGAATTCCCAAAGGGGCGCACGGCTAGGAAGACATACAGATATGCATGTGCGCGCTCCACGAGCAGGTGGCAGGGTACAGAGCTTTAGAGGGGCCGAGTGCGCTGCTGAGGGCAGCCAAGGCGCGGGCTGGCAGCTTCCGCTCCTGTTCTTCTCCCGGCCCCAGCTGAAGCTATCCCGAGTTCCACCGGCACGGCACTGGCCACCAGCCAGGCTCCCACCCTCAGCTGGATCCCCGAGAAAGCGCCACCGCAACGGGATAAGGCTGGGCCCGCCACCCCCCGCCCAGGCCCCACCACCCGCGCTCTAGCACTAGCCGTCGGGGCTAGAAGAGAGCCGCACTGCCACTAGATTACGTACCCTCGGGCGGGTCTCCGCTGTGCCGCGGGCTCCGGGCTGGACGCAGGCTAGACACCATTCCCGGGACACCATACCGGGATCACCTCTGACCCGGCGCTGCTCCGCCCACTCCGCCGCCCATTGGTCACTCCGCTTGGCTCCTCCCCGCCGCGCCTCGCGGTGACGTCACCGCTCCGGAGCTCCACGTGGAGCCCTCGCGGCGGCGCAGGTGCGGGGAGGCCACGCCCATCGCGGCGGGGGGGGTGGCGCGGGCGTCCAGGTGTGCGTGCGGAGCTGCGGGCCCTTGTGGGTGAGAAGGCCTCCATGAGCCAGCCGTGTGCCCCGTGGCCAAGGAGGCCAATGGTATCAAGGGGTGCCTTAGGAAGAGCATTGCCAGCAGGTTGAGGGAGGTGATCCTGCCCCTCTAGTCAGCCCTGGTGAGGTGCACTTGGAGTGCTGTGTCTAGTTCTGGGCTTCTCAGTACATGACATGGAGCTTAGTGGGTCCTGTGGAGGGTAACAAAGATAATTAAGGGCCTGGAACATCTCAGTTACCAGGAAAGGTTGGAGGAGTTCAGCCTTTAGAAGAGACAACAGAGAAGGCACCTTATAAATGTGTACAAGCATATGTATACCTATATCTACAGTGTACACAAGGGGGGTGCCAAGATGATGGAGCCAGGCTCTATTCAGTGGTGCTGAGCCAAAGGACAAGAGGTAACAAGCAGAAACTGATACACAGAAAATTTCACCTTTACATGACCAAGAACTTCTTTGCTATGTGGGTTATTGTGCGTGGGTACCGATTGTTCAGAGATATTGTGGAGTCTCCATGAATGAAGAAATTTAGGAACTGCCTGGGTGTAATCCTCTGCCATGTGCTCTAGGATTGCCCTGTTTGAGCAGGGGAACTTGGACCAGATGACCCACTTGCAACCTGGCCCATTCTGGGCACTGTGGGGTCTTGATAATTCCAGCCTTTGATACAGATAACTCCCTCCCAGAGGATGCATTGGAGGGATCCCACTGGTGACACTTGAGGCAGAACCAAGAAGGACTGCAATGGTGGAGCTGGTGGCAGTGAGGCCCAGGGTGTGACCCATTTCTAGGGCAGTCCCTGGCTGCCCCTGCTCTGGTTGTTCTCTCTTGCCCCATCAACCAAGGACCACCATGGTTCCTGCCCTGCTGCTCGAGTGAGAACTGCTTGTATCCTCTCCCCAGTTCCCACTGCAGTTTAGAAACTCTGTGTGTTCTGTTTCCCCTTGCACCACATGCCACAGGTCTCGCTGTTTCCACACTCAACATCTACACAGCCACCGCTTTGGCCTCTCGAGGTCAACAACGCTCGAACAAACCTCAGCCCTGTGGAGTCTGGGGGGCTCTTGGCCCGTCCCTCACGCACCGCCCGGGTGTCTCGTGCCAAAGCTGCTGCTGGAAGGGGGCGGTGGCCGTGGGGATCAACCGGCAGAAAGCCCTGAGGTTCGGGTGACTTCCGCGGGCGGCGGTGGGGGAACAGCACTCCCGGCCCGTTTCGCCCAGGCAGGACAGCGAGGGGTCACACCCGCAGTGCTGGGAAAGCGGCCGCTAGTGCGGGGCGCGGCTCCATGCTCAGGCGTCAAGGAGCGGCGGCTATGGCGGATGCGCCATCCCCGGCCGCAGCCCTCGGGCAGGGCGTGCCGGCCACCCCCGCCCCTCGGCACCTGGCGGATCCACGGCGCCAGCGGCAGATCCTGGGAGGCGGCACCGGGGACTCCCCGCGGGCCGGGGCGGGGCAGGCCCGTCCCGGCGCTAAGATGGCGGCCAAGGGCTCGCACTCGCACGTGAAGCTGGAGGCGGAGATCGAGCGGTGCCGGGCGGAGGGCCACTGGGGGCGACTCCGCCACCTCGCAGAGCAGCTGCTGCCGCCACGGCCCCCACGCAAGGCGAAGGCGGTGAGGGGCGCGCAGGACGCGGGTAAGCGGCGGCGAGGGATGGGCGCAGCGGCCGCCAGTGCCGACCCGTTCGGGCGTGGGGCGGCGGTGGGGCTGGCTGCTCGCTGCCTGCCGCCGCTCGGTTTCGGCAGCCCCGCGTCGGTGGGCTGGCGTGGGCGGGAGCTGCGGCCTCCCTGGCTCCTGGGCGCGGGCTGGGCAGCGCCGGCTTGCGGGGCGTCGTCTGCCTTCCTGTGCCTGCGCCCCGGCCCCGCGGTAGGAGGGACAGGGAGATGCCTGGGATAGGCGGCGGAAGCTCGGGAAGATCACACTGCGCTTCCTCTTCGTGTCGTGCCCGCCGGGCAGCGAGGGGCGGCTGCCGAGCGCTTGGGATACCGGCCTCGCCGCGGTCAGCGCCGGGGCGCAGGTGGCGGCTGCCCGGCTCCGAGACTGCTCTGGGTGCAGCCTGCCCGTTTGGGCTGCGGCCAAGTCGCCCCCGTTTGGAAAGGTCTCTTCAGCTTCTCAATATGTGTCATGCTGGTTCTCTCTTGCCCCTTCCCACCGCTATTCTTGGGTGGGTGCCCTTATGTTACCTCTCCATTTCTGAGGGGCACTGCTTTGTTTAAAAGCTTTAAGATGTGAAACAGGTTTCATAATTAGCAAGTGTATTAGTGATTTCTTTTCCTATTACAACACACTGATTTACTGGCTTTTTTTTTTTTTCTTTTAAATGAAGTCTTTTATAAGAAGTGAGGCAGCATAGTCTGAGGTCAGCAAATAAGTTGTGAACAGGACCTGACCATACCTGCGGTAGTGGTACAAAGAGTTCTGCCACTGAAGTCAGAATTGCTACTTCTGGGAATAAACCCCTTCTTTACGGGAGTGTGTCCAGAATATGGTCCTAGCGTTGAAGCCTTCTTAGGTGCCTTAAACTTCAGGTGGTGGGGGAGATGTTAGTAGCTTATTGCATTTTTATTTTTGAGGCTTTCCAAGTGTTTACACAATGCAGATTGAACCTTGTGCTGACAATCATTCAGCCAACCTTTGAACTTTAGTCAGGTTTCAGCTGTGTTTTCCTAGGTGCAGAGATCACTGTGCACTTGGAGGGCATTAGTAGTTGAAGAGTTCACAGTAGTTTCTTCCCTTGTCATTAAGAGATATAATAACAGTATGGTTGCTGTAAAAACATGATTTGTTAATTTGCTATGTCATCATAACTTGCTAGTTATGCAAGAGAAATGGTTTGTTACTACTACAGAACTTCTTTCAGCAGGTTTTGTGCTTCTGGAAATGATTGTGTGTTTGGATGGGATTTTTTTAACAGTAGTATTTGTGAGGTTGTGTATATTTATTTCTTGATTTTCTATGATCTTACCTAATTCCCTAAATTAGATTAAGAGACTAATGGCTACCTGAAAGCACTTTAGTGTGTAGAAATGATCGCTTGCAAGTTTGGGGGGTAATATACTTGAACAATTATATTTGTCATTTTATGTACCTGTACTTTGTTTAGTTGCAGACCTGCAAACGAGCAGGAAGAGCTATGGTTATGATTTGATACACAGCTGAACACTTAGGCCACAACAACAAAAAAGTCTAAACCACCACCAAGTTTATTACTGTTTGTGGTGTATAGGTAGAAAGTGGGCATGAAGTGTCTCCTGGACTGAAAATGCAGAAATAGGTACAATACTGTGTTTCACTCGTTCTCAAATTCCAGACTTTGAAATATATATGAAATGTAGGGCTATGCTCTTTGGTATTTAAAGATTTCCTTACCTAGCTTGGCCTACTAGTCTGCTGATGGATGTACTGTTGTTATGATGAAGGAACTGCAGAAATGGGCCTGTCATGTGAGAACTCCAAGTACTCTGGCAGATGGAACTTTTTTTCAGCATAATTGCCACATTGTATGATGCTTCCTGCTGTATGCATTGCTGCAACCTCTGCTTGAGTGTTTCTTCTGTGGAACTGTGAACAGGGATGGATTTTAATGTGGAAAGAGTTTTATGTGGCATGTTAATTACAGCAGAGGATCAGTCCTCGGGTGTCTTTAGTCACGGATGTGTAGAATTTGTATAAATTTGTCTTTAAAAAATTTTTTTTGTATACTTTCAGGAAAATTGTAGAAGTTTTTGATACGGTTGCTGCTATCACTTCTCTGTGGTCTAAAGCATTTATTTGATGCTTGTACCTTTGTAAATAAAAAGCATCCACTGAAATATTTGTAAAGTTTGGTTTTGTACTTATGAAAGTGAGTTTTGTGGTGAAAATTCTTAACTGTTATATTAGTGACAATGTAAGAAGGAATGGTGCTGCCTCAGTTAAAGGATTAAGGAAGGAAAATCTTCAAGTTACAGCAGAAGCGTTGTTTCATTTTTCCATACAAAACATACTGCTTCCACTAAATAGAAGTTAATGGAACATTTTTTTTGTCTGAGTTCTTTTTTATCCCCTCATATGAGTTATCCATCTCAAAGGTGTGTTTTGTTTTTGTAATTCTGTTTGTCATCAGTAATTCTGTATGTCATCAGCAATGTTTCTTGTTGTTTGGTGTGTTCTTTCAGAGGACCATGGGAGTTTGTTGCTTGCAGAGGCTCTGCTGGAGGAATGTTTGAAGGAAAACTTTGCCAAACTGAAGGACTCCATTCCACTGTCAGAGAAGAGTGAGCCCAAACTGAGTGAAGCTAAACAGTATCTGACCAATATCTTAAGCAGAGGGAAACTAAGAGTAAGTGGGCTCTATCATCATAATTCCTGCCAACTGGATACCTTTTTCATATGATTAGTCTGATACCGGCTGTGGGTATTGCCTGTTCGTGAACATGGATGTACAGTGATGTATTGTAGGTGATATTAAGAGACTGATAATTCCCTTAGGCAAGATTTTATGTTGTGAAACTTGCTGTTTCATATGCAGAGAAATTATGTGCTACAAGGACATATCCCATTTCTTTTTTCTTAACTGGAAAGAAGCAGGATAGATACTTAGAATTTCTCTTGGGTAGTGGGGTGTGGCCACATAAGGGTGCTGTCAGGCCAGCATAGCAGAGTGGTCTCCTATTGCTCCAGATCTGAGCGAGTTATGCACAACAGGTTACCCCCTGACTGGAGAAAAAAGTGCCATAAGCTGCTGTCAGGAACTTAGGTTGTGTTGGGAGGACTACGGCCTTGCACTGGCTTTAGGTTTTATTATAGAAGTAATACTTTTGTTTTGTGGTCTGGGTTGTGTGGCTGGTAGCTGCTTGTTGACTGTTGCAGAGCTTCAGGAGGGTTTTAATACTCCTCCTTTGATGGCTGCTGCTGCATTGGTGTCTTTTGATACACAGTTGCATAACTCTGTTTAGATGTAAATGAATTACAACAGTCTGTCCTAGACATTTATTATTTTTGACCCTGAAATTACTAGGCTAGTTTAGTTAGGTTGGAAAGGTGTATTATGCTTTCACCATGTTAAATTCCAATTAGCAAGGTCGGCCTATTTAGAACATAAAATGGAGGGAGTAAGGAATGGGAGTCTGCCCAACCCTCTTTTGTTATAGCTCAGCCCTATTAACAGTCATAACTACTGAATTCTTCCAGTTCATTGTGTTTAGTTTGGCTGCATAAATTGCTATTACTGTTTGTCTGCTAGTGATGACTTAGCTACTATTGCAGTATTGACCCTGTGTTGATTGCATGTATTTAAAAAATGAGTATGAAGGCTTAGGAACCTTTTCTTGCTTTCCAAAGGTTCTGAACAGATGTGTTTTACTGAGGTGCTGTTACCTATGTTTTCAATCCTTAAATGAAATGAATCTTAGAAATAGCAGGTGTGCCTTCTGTTTTTTCACTGTTGCATGAAAATTCTTTAACAGGTGAAGAAAACTTGTGAGTTTTCTCACTCTGTTATTAAATACACAGAGGAAAGGGGAGCACTTCTCTAAAAATGGATGTTTTCTATCTAGTTTAAAAGCAGGTTTTTTTTTGTAGTGTGTATTTATATGGGTAATTCTGACAATGCCAGTCTTTTATGTGCTTTCTGGCTGGTGAATCAATAGAGCAGGTCAGCTGAGACCAAATAGTTGGCTTACAAACTGTATTTCAAAACTGAGCTCCAAAGTGGTTGCCTGACCTTCATTGCCTACTGTACATTGCCTCATGAGCTTAGCCCTTGCAGTTGTGAAAGGGAAGCATTCTGAACCTGCCTAATTTGCTGTGGAGTACTTTATTCTTTGTGTCTGGTATTCCACCATGTAAACATTTTTTCTCTCCCTGCTCTGTTTCAGCCAAAGTATATGACAGAAGCTATGCTGATCCTAGGAAAGCTTCATTATGTGGAGGGATGCTACAGAGATGCCATCAGCATGTATGCAAAAGCAGGAATTGATGACCTTTCAACCAAAGATGAGCCTCTGTATGTGCTGCGTTTGATAACTGAAGCCTTTGTTATTAAAGGTAAAAGACCATGTATGTATATTTGAAATATGCTGGTTTTAAGTTGAAGCTGTTTCTCCAAGTGATTTGGTTGGAGCAGGATTAGGGCAAAGATGTATGCTGTAGAAAATCCTACATGGTATGGTCTATGTAGTTTCAAACATAAAGGCATTATGGAGTCTTAGTCCGTGGTTTTTAAACTTGGCTGGCCGGTAAAGAAAAGCTTGAAATTGGAACTCTTGTGGTAACTCTTGGCTGTAAGTCAGCAACATGTTTGAGTTTGCCTGTCCATTTTGGGAAAATCTAGATCTAAAGCCCTTGGCTGAATTAAGGCCTGTGCTTTCTCTTAGAAAGAGTTCATCTACTTGTACATTTCAGTGATTTTTGCGAATTAAATGATGATGTCTCCAAGTTTTAAACTTTGGACTAACAGAATATGTGCTTTCTGAGTAGGTAGTATATGTTTGCAATGCATGTCACACAGTATCAGGCCTTATGTACAAGCAGGAATGTCTCCTCCCCCTTGTAACTATACAGACATTGCACTGCTCCAGAGATTCAAATTAAAACTACCTCTGTGGGTAGTGAAGTTCCATTTCCTTTTTGAGTGGGGGAAAGGAAGACCTTTGTCATTTTTTGACCTGGGGGGAGAAAAAGATCAGTAATCTTCTCCTTCATTTGCTTTCAGTTCCTTTATAAATGTTTCTCAAGTACTGCTACCTATCTACTGCTTTCTACTCTTTTCAGCATGTCCACCAGCTAATTAGGTGAATGAGAACTCTGATGATCAGATACCTTCAACTGGTATGTAAAAGAGTGAAACCAAATCAACCCAAAATACTGTTTGACTGGGCTGCTAGTATTACTGATAATAATTTGAGTCATTCTGCTTTTTTTTGAAACTCTGTTTGTGCTGCTTTGCTTGCTTTGATTTTTGTTTCCTGCGGTACTGATCAAATCTGCTTCATTAGCGAACTTTTGTGGAGCAGGACTAATTTATTTGTACTTCACACTTAATACTTGCATGGCACAGAGGAGTGAGTCATTGCTGGAGCATTCTCTCTCAGTAGTGTATTTGAGAGCAACTCCTGGTGCACTCCAGAGTCTGCACTGTCCTTACCGAGATGCAGATATGACCCTTAGTGAGGTGTGAGTGTAATGATAATGTGTGTGTGGAAACTGATGGAATAACCCTATTGTTATAAGACCCCTTGTGTTGTGTTGACTACCTAACTTACACATGAAAATGCTGGAGGTGTTTGCCTCAGAGTCTCAGGCAGTTTTTTTGGTTTCTTTCTCCATGTGGCTTAGGATGGAATGTAAATATTGTGTTGCCCCTGTAAACCATATGGAGTCTCTGCTATTGCAGAGAAACCTGTGCTGTTATCTTCCATGATGATTATTTTCATATTAGCTAAGATACCAAAAGTATAGTAAGTCAGTATTCAAACAAAGTTGCTGGAAGAAAAAAGTCCAGCAGAGTGGAGCTTGTCCAGATGAGACTGGAGAGGGCACTAACTGCTAGCATCACTGTTTCCTCATGCCATATTCCCTCAGCCTCCCACTCTTACGTTAGCACTTTGTGCAGGTAGCTGTGGCAATAGCAGTGTGGATTTAAACTTACATTCTAAAATGTGTATGTTCAGGCTGCTTCTGCAGGGCAAGTAACAGTATGGAGTTGAATTATTTCAAACTCATTGATACTTTAGGCCATAGATTTTTCTTATTCCCCTTTTTGACTTGGTATCTTTCCAGAAATTATGGTGGTCCATACTATATTAATGCCTTTGGTTGAACTGTTGGTTGTTTATACAATCTGAAACCTTCTTTGAAGATGCTGCTGGTAGTAAAACTTTTGCAGGGACCATTTAGGCAAATGGCCAGAATAGCCACAGTCCCGTCTATTTCAAGGCAGAAGTTAGGTTCCCCACTTAATTTCTTGTTCACTTTTTCAGAAATGGGTTTAATAGGATATTCCTGTTTATCCAGCATTAGGTAAAGCAGCAGAACTTTGTATTGCCTCATAGTGTGAACTTGGAACTACCTCAGTTTTTGTGCAGGTAATACCACTGAGTTATTCTCGTATGCAGAATGGCTGCATAGGTTCTCAAGCACTCAGGATTATGCTGAAAAGGTCATGAAAGAAAGAACAGTCAGATAAAAGGCTTATTTTTTAATGTTATGACCTATCCTTTTAATGTTGGAAATGAACAAAAATGTAGTAGAAATACGTGGGACACAGTGGGAGGAGTTGCACAGATAAAACCAGTTGTAGAAATCCAGCAAAACAAGTTTCCTTCCTTAGAGCAGCTTTAAACCTTTGCAACACTGAAGGCTGGATGTTGAACTAAATCTCTGGAGTCTTTCTCTGGAAGTCAACAGCATGTAGTAGGTTCCTATTATGGTAAGAGGCACTATGGATTTGCACCCTTGTGTTTGGACTGGAGAAGTTGAGCAGGGAAAAAATTTCTTGCTTGCCTTCTCAGTAAACTTCTGCACAAGGTGAGTATCAAGAAGTAAACATTGAAGTTCTTTATTAGTGTGAGGGCTTGTGCAATCGACAGGTCACGAGAGAAGTGGGAGAGCGCAAGAGTCTTCAGTGTCTTGTCTGACTTCTGCTTCCTGTTCTGTTTCTAAATCTCTGCATTGTGAGGAGACGAGTTTTGTGGGCAATGTGAGTGGAGTTCTGACAATAGTTTGATTTTTCATTATGACTAATTTTAACCTCCATGGTTAGTTATTAGGTGGCTTGTTTGTACTTTTCTCCTCCATTAAGTCAGTCCCTCCTTAAAATTTTACTTCTGCTCAGTCCACATTGCTGCTGGTAAACTCTGATGCAAGCAGATCTAAGTTGCATAAAACGGTATTGACTAAGCAAACTTTGCTTCTAATTCAATTAGGACACACTGTGGTTTTGTTACCTGGTGGTGTCCATTTAAAACAGCAAGTGAAAAAGACTTCAAAACAAACTGTATAGCTGTCAGAACCCACTGGTTTCCCTCAGTGCTTGCTGCAGAAACTCTGCAGACATCTGTCTCTCTTTGAAAGGAGTAACTCTTCCTGGTAGTAGGTTCTGCCACTACCTAACCCTTACACTATGTAGCTCTAGCCAGGGCTTGAGCATACCTATGCTACAAGAAAGAGGCTTCTATGATGTGGCCATGTTTGCTGTGCTGCTGAGAGCAGAATGAGATCTGCTTTTACTGAGGCAGGCTGTTACCAGCCTGGCTAATGGAGAGTCAGGCAGAGGCTCATGTGTCATATGGGTCCTGTCTTTGTAATGACTTGAGAGGGGCTTTAGCTTGTGGTCGGGGATGTGTCAAAGCTGCTGCAGAGGGAGTCAGCCCTGTGTTGAGGGGTTCCCTTTGTCTATCAGGCCAGGCACTGGACTTCCTCTGCCTGGAGTGGGGTAGCCTGGAGACAGCTATCTATCTATATTTGTGTAGCAATGCCATAGGATTATGGTATCTAGTTTCTAAATGGATTTCTGTGGAACCAATGCTTTAAAAGTCCCACTGCCTATTTTTCTCCCTTTCTCCCAGTCAGTCCTGTAATTTTTGTAATTTAGTCACTTTTGTGTTATTATTGACCATTTGGCAACTCGGGGTGGGTTTTATTTGTGCATCTTTGGTTTGAACTCTCTGTAGAGTCAGAATTTGGCTGTTCTGGGGTGATTCATCTCCTCTTGAAATGGCATCTGACAGTTGATGTGAATGGTGGTGTACAATGCAGCCTCTTCTCTGGTGACTGTGATAGAAGACTGTGCACTAAGTTGAGATTTATCCCTTGTAATTTTGTTTCTGAGTGGTTTTGTTCTTTAGTTTTTGGGATTTTTTTAACTTTAGAAAAGACTTCCATTTTATTGAATGGCTGAAATGTAAGATTAGTCTTTTTAGATCTTTGGAAACATGTAGAAGAGAGCATGGTGATAATGTGTCTGTAAGAAGCCTTGATCATAGTCTGCATTTTATTGTAATAAATCCAACCAAAAGTAATATCTATAACAAAATGAGACTGTATTAGTGCAGTGGTTCAGAGCTATCTATATTTTGTTCTTGGACCCATTTTAGTCATTTAAAGATGCTTAAGATCTGTGGTGTGACAGACCAACAAACCAAAGATAAAATCTTGAGACAAACATTGCCAGATTGAGCCACTGATCTTTAGAGCTCTCCTAAGAGCTGTGAGTGATATTTCTGGAAGCAAAACTTGAAACTAATGATAAACAGCCAGGAACCTGCTTCCAGTATCCTGGGTTCAGCACATCTTGTTTTGGACTATTTTGTACTTAATTGGTCTTAGAACAAATTGCTGATCTTATGTGTGTAAGCCTCCTCTTTCTCTTATGCTTGTATCTTTTTGCAAATTCAGTGGTAATGAGGTTTGTATGCTTGGAATTGTATTGTTCTGCTTTCTGCCCATGTGAAATTATTGTCTTGGGTTTCTTAATACTGGAAGTGGTTGTTTGGAGATTTTGGTGGTGTTCTGAAAGGAGAATGGTGATATCACACAGATAAACAGAAAGCCTGGCCTTTTACTCAGTTGGCTTGAAAACTATTTGCTTGGTTTTAATCATTGCTTTAAATTGACTAAGTGAAGCCTCAAAATTTGAATAAACTGTTTTAAACTTCTTAGTGATTGTTCTGCTTAATTAGTTTCTTATTTTGTTGGCTTGCACTACTGTTAAAAACAGTAGATTTGCATACAGTAAATACAAGCTTGGTATTAAAGTTGTTCATTCTAGCTAATCAGAGGATATATCATGCTCTTGTTCATATACTTAATTGGAGTCTCTAATTTTGATGTTTGCTTGTGTTATCCATTTTTCTAATATGGTTTTCTACATGATGAATAATCTCCGAGGTGAGATTTGTATTCAGTTGCTTTGGTTTGAAAACTAGAATAAAATAGAGTTAAAGGCAGCTTTATTGCAAAGCTATGTTCTGATAAATCTGCTTTTCCCTCCTGTCTAAAGAATTTGATTAAGAATTTTCAGTTTCATAAATGACCTGATTTAACTCAGTGTTCCAAGTAAGCTGATACATTTCTTGTCATGTACATTAGTCATTCTTGTACGTTTTTTAAAATTCATATATTAAGGTGGAAAAAACTAGCTTTCCTGTTTGGTTTTATTTAGTTAGTTCATTGTTGGTTCATTGAACTAAAGAATGGAGAGAATTGAAAGGGAGAAAGGTAAGGTTGGGGTTTTTTTCTGTGAGTTTTTGGGTTTTTTTGGGTTTTTAAAAAAATGTTTCTCTTTGCAAGAGAGCACCTCTGTTTTAAAGACTATTCCACTGCTTCATGAGACTCTCATTTCAGATCCTAAGCTACTAACTTTGCTCATTCTAACTGCTGTCAATCCCATGGTGCAAGGATATAGTCCACTCAAATAACATTAATGAGTTATTACATGCTATTGTCTTACCTTATGCAGCCTTGTTTTAATTAGTTTCCTGTTAGTTTCTCTGGAATGAGATTTTTGTTCACTTAGTTTTTGGTAGGTGAGATCATAGTATCAAAACTTTGGAGTGTTCTGGAATATAGACTATGTGGAATGATTTTGAGTACCAGTAGTTCAAACAATTTCAAGTGTAGATCAGTTGAGTTTAGAAGCATCCATATAGTTTTGTAGGGTCATAATTTATTTCATAAGTTTATTTTGAAAATGAGTTTATGCTTCTAATTTTTTTATCAGAAGCATTTTTAATTCAGGTCATGTTTTAGTTCAGGTCATAAACTTTTTAATGAGCTGTACGTGCTCATTGAGTCTGTCACTTGTTTCAGAGGGCATAGCACTTTTCAGAAAGTCTTCTCCTTTTTGAAGACAGTGTTTGGAATACTGTTCCACTTCTTGTATGCCAAAACCCCCTCTCAGTGGTTATATATACTCATGTTCTTGAGATTTTCACTACAGGATAATTTTTAAGAGTTTTTGAAGTTCCTTAAGATAAATTTGCTGTAATACTGAAAAAGAGACGGTGTGTGCGTGTATATCTTACTGTGTAAGAACATACCTTGTCTTAGCCACTGAGACACATGTAGAAAATGGTTATTGGAAGGCTGATGACATTTTTTCCATGTTCAAGTAAGTGGTTTGCTTTATATTCTCTCTGGAATGGATAAATTTCTCTCACTAATGGAGAAAAGTAAAAGCATGTTGCAATTGCCCATGTCAAGATAAAGATAATCCATTTCTGTATTACTGTTTAGGAGCCACATGACTACAAGGAAAGAACTCAAATCTGCTCATGGTAAAAAATTCCCTCCCTGTCTCTCTCCATTAATTTCAGTGTCAAGTATTTCGTCGCTTAGGGACTGTTGACATTATGGCATGTGTACTATAGGCTTTTACTTGAAAATCTAAATCTTCTATACTTTAATAATCCTGTTGTTGTGGGTTTAGAACTAGC
>VWYI01022126.1:0-12339 GCA_013399455.1 Anthoscopus minutus | reverse complement strand
TTTTTTTTTTTTTTTCTTTTTTCCCAGGCCAAAAGGGAACATTTCCATGGGCGGAGGGAGGGGCTGGGAGAAGCTGGAGCAGGGATACGGCTGGCTGGGATGCGGAGCGGCTCCCACTCCTCGCTGCGCTCCCCTCGCCGTGCCCGGGCTGCAGCTGTGCAGCCAGAGCACCCTCTGCTGCTCCGCTCCGGCTGCCGGGCAGCCCTGGCACCCCAACCCCCCGCACCGGGAAGGGCAGGGATGCTCCGGTACCAGCTCCCAGCCCGCTCCCGGGCTCTGCGGGCACACCGCCAAAGATCTGGGGGTGATGGAGCGTGGCGTGAGAGCCACGCAGCCTCCGTCAGGGATTCTGCAAACCTGCTGCTCACTGCGCCACAGGAACATTTCAGAAAGGCAGGAAAGTCTCCTTGCTCCGTACCCAGCGTCTGGTGTAGCTGGGGATACGAGGCTGCGCCAGAGCCCTCGGCACCGGCACGGGTTTATCTGGAAATATTTGTAACTGCCCTTGCTATTAGAGCATATGAATGCAATTACAATATTCCAGCAGAAATCAGCCGAGTATGTGGCAATGCAGGGAACATGCAAGGGAGTGTGTGTAAAATAATCTCCCTATCAGGCACATACAAGGGCACCGGGATTCCTTCCAGAATCCAGCCCTTCCCCACCCTCCCTGCTGCTCCCGGAGAGGGGGGCACAGCCGGGCTGAGGCTGCTTTGCTGGCCCGGAGGTCACCAGCTCACCCCTGCAGTGCCAAGCAGCCACGGAGAGCAGCGGCGCTGAGAGCTTTGTAGCTGGAAAAGGCAAGTCAACGTGCAAATCCTAGTTAAAATATCTTTATTAGCAGCATTTTAATCACTTGCAAAATCTGGAGCAGGATCAAACCAAACATAAGGCAGCAGCTGCTGTAAACAGCCGTTGTTAAAATGGAAAAATGATTAGTGCTGAGGGAAGGATGTCAGGCGTAATGAGCCTGCCTTGGCTGCCGAGCGCCGGGCACTGCCGGGCAGCTCCGCGCCTGCCTCGCCCCGAAACCCCTCCTGCTGCAGGGATCCCCGCTCCTGCGACCCCTCTGCCGACCCCAGTAACAACCCTGGCCATATTTACAGCCCTGAGGGGTTTTTCAGACTCTGTTTGGAGAATAGAGCAATTCCACTGGTGCAGGAGCCTCTCTCCTTCCGGCACACACTGGAGGGGAACACTGAAAGTCATTTTAACTTCCACACAAATAGGGAATAATTGTCCACCAAAACTTGCACTGAAACAAGGTGTGTATTAGCCATATTTTGGCTCTGGTTAATTAATTAATTCATGACATATTCTTCCCCTCTGCTGCAGAAAGGGCCCTGGGGGTGCTGGTCCATGGCCAGCTCGATGTAAGTCAGCAGTGCCAGGAGCCAGAAGGGACAGCCCTGTCCTGGGGACACCAGGGGCCAGGGAGGGATTGTCCTGCTCTGCTCTGGGCTGGGGCAGCCTCACCTCCACTGCTGGGGCAGTTTGGGGTGCCACAATATAAAAAAACATTAGAGAGTATCCAAAGGATGGACATGAAGATGGGGAAGGGACTGGAGAGGAGCAGCTGAGAGGATTTGGTTTGTTCAGCTGGAAGAGGCTCAGGGGGGACCTCACTGTGGTCTTCAACATCCTCCTGAGGGGCAGCTCTGATCTCTTCACTCCCCTGACCAGCAGCATGACCCACGGAGAAGCTGGCAGGCTCAGGCTGGATTTTGGGAGTTCTTTTTCTTCTTCTTCTTCTCCTTCTCCTTCTTCTTCTTCTTCTCCTTCTCCTTCTTCTTCTCCTTCTCCTTCTCCTCCTCCTTCTCCTTCTCCTTCTCCTCCTCCTTCTCCTTCTCCTCCTCCTTCTCCTTCGAGCGTTTGGGCACCCCTGGGATGCCAGGGGGATTGTTGGGGAGTCTGGGCAGGACCACAACTCTCAGTGTGATTGACACCTCAGTCCTTCTCTCTGCACAGAGAGCTGTTCTTCCCTTCCTCGCTGACAGGATGCCACAAGAAATTCCCAGCATGAACAAGCACAAACCATCAGCCGTTCCCGTGTGTCACGAGAAGCAGCAGCCAGTGCCTTAAATCGTCTGCATTTCAAACGCTGAGTGTCAAAACACAAGTGGCTTCAGGCACACCAGCCCCGAGTGCTGCCCAAGCCGGGAGGGGGGAAGCGTTGTTTCGTGTTTTTCGTTTCCATCAGGGGGAGCCTGTGCACAGAGGATCGGTCCTGGGGACTCTGCAGCCCCTGAGACTTCCCCCAGCCCCAGCTCCCTGAGACCTACCTCCTCGTGTGCGATTTGGGCTGCGAGGTCTCGGGAGCTTTGCCTCGTGTGAGGGAATTCAAAAGCATTTCTGCATTTACAGAACGGCTTGAGCCGTGCTCAGGAGTGAGATCTGTTTATCTAATTCCGTTAGTGGAAGGTTAACATTTTTATTTAGCTGATGTATAATTCATACCACCAACAATGCAAACCACGCTCTGTGGTTTGGAGGTTGACTCTACCTGGTAAATATTAACATTTGTGGCATGAAAAATAATTAGAGGGTTAATGTCAAGATCTGTGTCAGGGTTTTGTGGTTACAGGCTATTGACTGTGGGGCTTGAAATTAAAGACCTTGCTGTAACCAGACTTTACAAAACACCACCCTGGATCAAAGGGAAGCAATAGTTTATATCTGTTATGGTAGCATCTGAGTAAGTAAATTGCTGGTAAGAAATTCATAAATTCAAACACTTCCCATTGGAGAGGTGGCAAAAAAGTCAATTGCAAATTATCAGGTGTTATACAGAGTGAATCAGGTGTTAAACGCACTGAACTTCCTACACGACATATAAAAACCTCCCTTGAATAAAAAGCAATGAAAATCTAACACTGCAAAGGCCTCTGAGGTGTAACTTTAGAGCTCCACTTCCAGTTCTCTTGGAGGGACAAATTGCCCTTTGTGGTTAAAGTTGTCCTGTGTTTGAGAACAGAGCGGTGGCCAGCCCTGAACCCCTGTGCCCCTGGGCTCCCTCACCTGCAGGATCTCCCAGGACTTCTGGGCAAACCCAAACTCCCCTGCTCAGCTGAAGGCCTCTGCTAAACCCTTGGAGCCAGCCCTGACAGCCAGGAGCAGTAACCCTTCCTACAACGATGCTGGTTTGTTCACACTCGGTTTTTAACGCCTGCTCTCTCCCTGTTGTGACAGGAGTTTATTCGGACACAATTCCCCACTCCTACCTGTGGAGCTGTACTCCATAAAGGTGACTCCTGAACACACCTGCTTGCACTCAGGGTTCCAGAAAGGCCTGGTCTGGATGCCTCACAGAAAATCAGCTCTCTGATTTAGGGACCACCCAACCATTCAGGTCTATCTTTTACCAGGTTAGTCTTTCTGAGAGATCCAGAACAAATTTCAGGCGTGACCTCTCATACCCCAAACTGCAATAATGGATTTGGTTCTTCCAGTGCCTTTTCTGTATCTCATAAATGATCTAAGGCAGGAACACTCTCTTGCATTTTGCAATTTAGGACACAATTCAACAGGGAGACAATGGCAGAGGAGGCCATTATAAAAATAATAAAAATATACTGAATAGAGTCAGTTCCAGTGGCTTAAGTGCAGACATGAGGTGCCAGGAGTCAAAGAGCTCATGATATTAATTATAAAATAACTATGGAAAAGACTGAATTTCCTCTTCTGAAATCTTTCAGCTGAGTCTTACTAAAATATGCCTGGTATCTCTTGGCTTTAAAAATCTCTGGATCTTGAGTGAGCAAATGATTTGCCAAGGAATAAAGTCCCTTTTTGAATTCAAAATAAAGCACACCTACACCTCCCATCTGGGGAGACAGCTACTGAGGAGATCCGATATCAGATCCCAGTCTTGTTTCCTCTGCTGCAAGACAAGGGCACACCAGTCCAAAGAAAACTCCTCAGCAGATCGAAGCAGCTGGAAAAAAAGCACATTTACTTGTTAATGTCTCATAGTCTCAGATGTCTACAGTACAAAGGAAAGTATTTGAACAGCTTAAAAGTTTTATGGTTAGAATAACATTGAATAAAAAATACATTTTTGCAGGACTGGATAAGGAACCACAGGCAGGCAGGAATTCCGGGAAAGCCCCCGATCCTCTGGGAGGAGCCAGTGGGGAGCAGGCAGAGGGCTCCCCAGAGACACAGGGAAGGGATGCTGGGGGCTTTTACCTCTGGAAAAGTCTGTGCTCGGGCAGCTGGGCTCACTCTCAGAGATGCAGCTTTCTGCTAGCAAAACCCCCAATCCAAACACTAGGTGCTCTGCTTGCAATCCCCCAAATAACCCAGCCTGTCCCACATGCCACTGAACCTCCCCGTACCTGTGAGCCTGCCTGGAACAAAGCCATGAGCTCTGGGAGCAACAACTGGCTCTTGAACTCACAGGTTCTGGTCTTCAAATACCCCCACCCGTGATTTCTGGGTTGGTATCCAAAGCAGAGATTTACAGTTTCTTGTCATGTACAGAGCTGGAACCAGGTGAGATTCAGGGTTTTTAATGAGTTTGACCTAGAATTTAAAAATCCCTTTGATGCCCAAATTCAAAGTAAATTTGAGTCAGAGAAATGAGCCCACATGAACCAGACCCAAGAATGCATCTCCTCAAAGCCCTGTGAAGTGAAAGCACAACTTTGCAGCAGCTTTTGTTGACATCTTCCCTTGCAGCACCTTTCTAAAACTTCTGACTGCCCAAATGCAAAATGTCCTCACCTCACTCTTCACAAATGGCCTTTAAAAATTCCTCAGAGGTCTGGCTGTACATTACATGGCTGCAAGGGGCTCTGAGCTCTGCCTGGAACCTTCTCCCGAGTGCATTGGGCTTTGGTTGTGATCCTGAGCTGGGCCCTGGCTGTGATCCTGAGCTGGGCCCTGGCTGTGATCCTGAGCTGAGCCCTGGCTGTGATCCTGAGCTGGGCCCTGGCTATGATCCTGAGCTGAGCCCTGGCTGTGATCCTGAGCTGGGCCCTGGCTGTGATCCTGAGCTGAGCCCTGGTGGCCCTGGTTGTGATCCTGAATTGAGCTCTAGCAGTGATGCTGAGCTGAGCTCTGGCTGTGATGCTGAGCTGGGCTCTGGTTGTGATCCTGAACTGAGCTCTGGTTGTGACATTGAGCTGGGCTCTGGCTGTGATCCTGAGCTGGGCTCTGGCTGTGATCCTGAGCTGAGCTCTGGCTGTGATCCTGAACTGAGCTCTGGCTGTGATGCTGATCTAGGCTCTGGTTGTGATCCTGGGCTGAGCTCTGGTTGTGATGTTGAGCTGGGCCGTGGCTGTGATCCTGAGCTGAGCTCTGGCTGTGATGCTGATCTAGGCTCTGGCTGTGATCCTGAGCTGAGCTCTGGTTGTGATGCTGAGCTGAGCTCTGGCTGTGATGCTGAGCTGAGCTCTCCAGAGATGAAGTTCACAGCTTTTCAGTTTAGAATCTACGCGTGGCACGAGGCTGAAAATCCCCTCCACTGCAAGTTACCACAGAACTTCTGCTGAGAACAAGAGGGAACCCAACCCTGAAGAAATGAAAGCCTGAAAGTCCCACTTTGGCTGAGCAAACCTGGCTCTACAGCCCTGTCCAAGAGATGGTACAGAAGTACAAAGCTTCTTGGAAGCCTCCTAAGGAACTTCTCTGGTGTGTGGCAGTGCCATCTGACACAATGGAAAGCACACAGGGGATGTTTCAAGAAGTCACTTCACTTGGAAAAAAAACTATGAGCAATGCTTTTTTCTGAGAACTAATTTTCCAAATAGAAGGTTAGTTTTCTTCCTCAGAACAATTTCTCCCTTCAGCTGTAAATTCAACAATTTACATCTGAAGTAGCCTTTAGATTCTGCTAAGTCAAAGTCAAGGCAAGTGTTCTGAGGCAATCATTCTTTCTGAGACATTTCTTCTTTGGAAAATGAGAGACCCAACAGAAACTGGAAGATTTTATTGCAAGTGACAGAACATCGGGCTCGGTGATGGAAGCCTCAGCCTCGGTGCTAAGGAACATAAAGCTCCTGACTGCAGTGAAGTTTTGTTCCATTTATAAGGACATAGAATTGAGTATTTTAAAAGAAAAGTCATGGAGCTCCAGGCAGCAGCCATGACAGGGAGACACCATGTGGAAATTGCTTTTATCCCTGTTCCCAAGACACTGGTCCTGAAGGAAAGGCTATAGGTGCTGACAAGCTTCAGCACCACAGATTACATCAAACAGGAAAGGTAATTAAGGGTGAAAAACAAAGAAAGGAATATTTTAGCACTCTTGGGAATGAAGAGTTCTTTTGCCTGGCATTATCGGTCTTCTCACACAAACCTTTAGCTTTGCTGGGGAGAATACCAGATTTTCCTTGGCATGCCAAGTCCTGAATCCATCATGAAAATCTATTTTGGAAATCTTTCTATCACAGTATTAAAGGAAAAACTTGTGTTGACAAAAGTGCCCGTTGCATTTGACGCAGCCTTTCCACGTTTGTTGTGTTGAGGAACGTGAAGGAAGTTGAGACCAAGGGATTTATAAAAGTTAAGCCAATCCCATCCCTTTAATCTGAAATCTGCCTCGCTTTGTCCTGAGGTTGACATTTATTGTTCACAAACGTTGAGAAAATGTGCTGAGGAATTGCCCGCTCCCATCAGTGCAAGTATGAAATGTTTAAAGTGCACATTTTTCATCTGGTGCCAGCTCCAGGCCTGCAGCCAGGTTCTGTTTGACAACTAGAGGAGTAACACAGAGGGGTTCCGCTGGTGAAAATGTTTGGATCTGGGAGCTGGCACAGCCTATGGGTCACAGCATTCCCTGCCAGGAGCTGGGCTCGGGTGTGTGCAGGGCACAGGGGCAGCCCCAGCGAGAGCCACCTAAGCCACCCCAGGGAATGGCCAGATTGCAACTTGGGCCCACTTTCCACCACACTGGAATTCCCAGAGCTGCTCCAGAGCTTTCCAGGGCAACAGTTTTAAGAGGGAGAATGGAAGCAGAGCACCTGTGGGCTGGAGGTGAGGCAGTGCTGGTGTGTGGGTTTGAGATGTTCGCTATGAACACAGCCCCTCCCACAAGGTTACCCATAAACGAATCACTCTTGCATCTGCTTCACTGATTTCTGCACTGTATCAAATCAACAGAATGATTCTCTGCCCTACTCCTCAGGAAGGGATGGGCAGCCCTGAGCTGGAGCTGCTCCCTCCCGAAGGGCTCAGCAGGGCACGAGGCACAAACTAAGCTGTGCAAAGCCTCATGCTTTGCTTCTGCTCCACTTCTGAGTCCCTGCAGCCACAGGGGCAGGAGGGATTGCAGCCCCCTGCCAAGGCCTGCAGCACGTACCCCAGGGAGGCTGGAGGAGGATGCTCTGTGTGTTTATGCACAGAAAGTCCTGTGTGCGCCCCTTACACTGTAAATACTCACTTCCGTGCGCCCCAAAGTTAAAACTGGGCCTTGGATTTTATAAAATGTGCCACAGGAAACCAAACCTTTCACATCAGTGATTTGGAGAGAACAAAGGGTCCCAGTAGCTTGGCTAGCAGCAAATCCTCTTATTTCCAAGCCCAGCCATTCCCAGAAGCCCATCCCTCCTGTGGCAGCAGCAGCACCCATCCATTCAGACAGCATTATTTGGTTTCATCACTTTTTTACTTCCTGTTACTCCCTGCCCACAACCTGTGCTGCTGAGCTCCCAGAGAGGAAGCTCCCACCAACAGATCCTGTTTTCTGACTTGATATTTGTAACTAGAGCAACTTCTGCATCCAGGATAACCAACCCAGCTCAGAAATGTTAATCCCATAGATCCTCCACCATCTTTTAGTGATTTTCCCACTTCTTCCATGGCCTGAGCTGCCTTCCCTGAACAGTTATAAACTTTCCTTGCCAGAACACCACTTAACTAAAAAACCTGAGTCATCTGCAGGGCCCTGTGTTTTCCAGGGTTCCCAGGAACCCACTTGACTATGTGAAAGTCAAACCTGCTCCGCAAGGCTTTTTTTCCATGGATTTCTTCAGGCACTGCAGTCAGGCTTCCCCACACAGACATTTGTGCATGGACTGATCCCAGTGCAGAAATCCCTGGCAGGGACTGGACATCAGCTCTGAAATCTTCCAAGGTCAAAAGACTCCTAAAACTAATGACAGGTCAGCCTAGAGAAGTATTTCTAACTTGGTCACCAATTACAACAAAAAAACCCACTTTGGTTCTGCTGAAAATGATCTTGGCTATTAAACCCCCAAAATGCCCTGAACAACCCTTGATGCTCAAACAGTTTCCCCTGTGCTCAGGGAAGCCCACGCCCATCCACCACATACGCTTTTGCTGTTGGAGCAGGATGAAAGAAGTCACAATTAAATGAAAAAGCTACTGGAGAGGCTCCTTGCACACGAGTGAGTGTCTGAGCTGCAGACCAGCTCTGTGTGTGACAGCTGCTCACCCTCTGCCTTTCTGCCTCAGGGACCCATGGGCTGTGCTGCTCTCCCCAGTTCCCACCAGCAATTTTCAGCGGCTCTTCCAAACCCCCTTCCCAAGGGCTGTGAAGAACCTGAATCCATCTCTTTCCAAAAATACCTCCCGATTAACACAAGATGGCACCGCTGACCGCCTCAGGGCTGAGGGCGAGCCCAGGTACGCGGGACAGGTTTAAATCTGTTTATTCGACCCATTTGTGGCTCCTGGAAAGGCTTTGCTGGAGCTTCTCCTCATCCCTCGCTGTGCTTTGTCACAGACACAAATCCGTCCTCTTGCTTCATCTCCCAGCAGCCCCTTGGCTAAAACATGCTGAAATCTTCCCCAAGATTTCCTAATTCCCTAATTAAGGCTGCCAATACCCTGATTACTGAATGTGGAGACCAGGAGTGGTGATCCATCAAAGACTCACTGAGTGCAGTCCCACATCTCTCTTACTGTGCAGCACAAGCAGCATCCAAGCTTTGCCTCGGTGAGAGGTGAGCAATGCCCCACCAAACCCCTGGGAGCCAAAATCCAGAGCTCTGTGGGGTCTGAATGAGCCCTTCCTGATCCATCACAAGAGCTCCTTTAATGGGATTGGGTTTCAGTCACCACCAATCTGGACCTCATTACTAAAGGGGGGAACAAAAACAGGTTGACTTGATATTACCATTTCTCTGCAGTCCCTGGGAAGCAGAAAGACTGGGGGAAGGGTGAATTCCTTCCCTATACAACTGAGAATTACATCCTTTCTCTGGAATGTTTAAGCTAATTTGGAGAATTTAACAGATATTAATGTTTTTGCTGCAGAGTCATACACACCAGTCCACAGCCTGAGATGAATTACTTGTGAATCTTGTTCTACTTCCATAGTTCTCTCTTGAAACAAGGCATGTTTTATAGCACTTTATACTTTTTTTTTAAAGTAGATTCCCCAAATCATAGCCCTTCTCTGAAGTCCATGGCATTCCTTAAGCCGTTTCATACCTAGAAAGGATTGAAATCTCCAGAGCCCACTCAAAGATACATTCTCCTGGTTCCTCATTCCTTGAGATACACAGGCATTCTCCAGGCTCACATTTTCCAGCACCTCCCCTCACTACTTCAAAGTGCTTCTGCAAAGAATCCAAACCCACAGGCCAAACTCCTGTGGTTCTCACAAAATATCCCCCAATCACAGCTGAACAACCAACTGGCTTTACTGGGCTTGGACCTCACCCTGGGCTGCAGAACAGCTCCTTGGCTTCCAGCTGAGCTAGCTCAGGCACTGCCCAGCTTCACCACTGCAGTGCCACTGAAAGAATCGCTCAGCAAGTCATCCCCAGGGCCATACCTGGGTGTTTCCTGAAAGGTTCTTCCTACACCCAAGTCCAGAGTTATAGAATCATCCCAGAATCCCAGAACGGTTTGGGTTGGAGGGGACTTTAAAGCCCATCCCATTCCCCTGCCATGGCAGGGACACCTCCCACTTCCCAGCCCCAGTGTCCAGCCTGGCCTTGGGCACTGCCAGGGATGGAGCAGCTTCCTTTGCTCTCACTAACATAAACACATCAAAATTGTAACTCTGATAAAAACACAGTGGTCCACAAAACTCACAACTTATCCATTATCAAGTGATTAATTTCATTTTCTATTACTGCACCTGAGCTTTGCTGTTTAGGCAGTGTCCCAGCAGGGAAACCCACAGCCCTCATTTCCAGTACCCCTCCCATGCTGATGTCAAGGGATATCAGGCATCAAGAGTTGTGGGAGAACAGGCTCAGAGTGCAAAGGTTTGTGGTTAGAACACCAGCAAGGCACCTCCTAAGAAGTGCATTTGGCCTCAAAATCAAGTTTAATCCCTTTTTAAATGAGCTTTTTTGGGATATTTTCACCAGGACAGGAACCGAAATCAAGTCAAAAGACTTTTCGCATTGAAAGGAACTCAGGTGTAACCCCAAATTGCAAATTTCTCCCGAATTCTTTCTCTTGGATGCCATTTGGTTCAGGTTTGGTACTCAGAGCCGTGTCTCCTGGCTCCCAGGCAGCAGCAGCAGTGACCTGCTCCCTAGCAGGGGGAGCTGCGATGTTTCCATCACAATGCACAAGCAGGCAGCAGGCCAGGAGCAGAATGCCTCTGCTTTGCAGTCACTGCTGAGCCAAGATACTCGCTCTGCTTTTCAAAAGCATGAGTGGTCAGAAAGCCCTGCTGGAAATTGAAACCATCCTGCAGGCAGCTGGCTCTGAGCAGGAGGCTGGGCAGCCCATGGGTTACATGACTCATGCAGCGTGGGGACTGCAGCTGCCCTATCAATAATGCTCCCAGCTTATATTTCTCATTTGCACCTCGCTGCTTTTCCTGCCCTGATCTCCCAGCAAGGAACCGTGTGCTGAGGAGCTCACTGGACAGTCCATCCCCATCTCCATGGCTCTGGGACAGCTGCTTCTGCTCCAGCTGCCCTCCCGAGGCTCCTGAGCAGCCCCTGGGATCTGTGGGGCAGCACTTGGGCCGTGTGGGGCTGCCCCAGCCCTCTGTGACTCTGTGCTGCTGCAGCCCGTGCCTTGCTGGGGTTTGTCTGACACTTCCCCAGCTATCCAGGGCTTGCTTTCATCCCAGGAGCAGCCTGAAGTATTTCTCAGGCTGTAGCATTTCTGTTTTAAGGCTGTCCAAATGCTGCAACATTCTGCTGGTATTACTATAAAAACCCAGGGGAAAAAGCTTAAGCTGAATTAATTCCGTGCAGGTTGTGATTCCCTGTGGGTTACCTCAGTTCTCTGCTCTGACTCAGTTGAGTTTGGCCACCTCTGCCTGCAGATTCTGGGCCTGGGGCTGATTCCTTAGGGTGTTTTGTGAGGAGGGATCAAAGTGGGGAACAGCACATCCCATTCTGCTTTTTAAAACACTGGGAGGCTCCGTCGTGTCCAGGACAGGCTCCACTTGATCCACCCTGGCTGTCCACAGGTAACTGGGACCCCACAGGCACTGGTGCTGGTTGGAAAGGGGAATTTTGGTAAAACCCATGGTATTTCACATCCACAGGCTATATTGTCCATGACCTCCCTCCCTTGGCAAGCCAGCCTAGACACTGAGCTTGACTGGGAATTAATTAAAACTGCAGATAAAGGCTGCCAGGAGGCAGCTGGGCTCCCCTCCCCAGGTGCTGCAGACTTAGGCACATCCCACTCTATTCATCCTCTTACCACAGCCACCTGCACACCTCTGAGACCATGAACCTTATAATAACCCAATCCACAGCTGAGCATTTCCTTTTGTTTCTGCTGAGTTCCTTGTGCAACCCTCATGCACTGCATGTGGCATTGCCCTTTGCCCTAAAAACCAGAATAAAGTCCCATGGACCTTGCCCAAGTCAGAACATCCCATCCCAGCAGATCTTCTGAAGGAAAGCAAGCTAGAACAGGCCAGAAAATACACAGAGTAAGGAATGGCTGCCTTTAGACACTGGACTGCAGGCACACAGCAGACCCGGGACACTCACAACAGGGGGCAGTTGCTTGCAGGGGCATTGAGCAGGCCCCACATGCTGCTGCTGCTAATGAAATAATCTCGGGTCAAACCAATATTTGTGTAGAACCACTGTGTTTATCTCCATACGTCAAGATAGCACACACAAATATTTATCTTCCCTGAGACCCTTTTAAACAGAGTATTCCTCCCGGCTGGAGCACTGCCGAAACCCCAGCAGCCACTTCCTGCAGGCTCTTGTGCTTCCTGGGGAGCTCGCACCCCCAGGACTCCCCTCTGCTCCACAAGGGCTGCAGCAGCCTCCAGCTGCTCCTTCCAGGGGTGCCCACAGCCAGCTCAGAGCTCAGCCCCTTCTGCAGCTTCCAGAGGCTCTGCTGGAATGTCCCCGTGATTCCCAGGCTCTGACAGCGTGCCTGTGGCACAAGGGGTGAAGTGACAGGGTGTGCTGGTTTGACCTTGGTTGG
>VWYI01022125.1:0-25036 GCA_013399455.1 Anthoscopus minutus | reverse complement strand
AATTAGGATGAAATATTCTATATAATATTTGGTACAGTCCATTTGCTTAGTTTCTACTAAATGGGTGGACTATTGTATTAAAGGAATGATAATCAGGAAATTTGTTTTAGGGAACAGGTTGTCAGAGTCTGCTGAAAATCTACCTCTACAGTTAGCTGGAAGGATTTTGCAAGTAATGAGGTGCACCTAATTACCACCTTTCCTTCTGGGAAGGGAGAAAAGCTTTGGGGTGATGAAGACCAGACAAAGCTACCATAGGCATTAAGCCTTCCTTCCCTTTCAGAAATGCAGTTGAGAGCTGAAACATGAAAACCTAATGCAAAGTTACCCTTCATTGCTCTATGCTTTGAAACATTCATTCTTCCCTAATATACTGCACAACTGTTTCTATTTTCTTGCTATTGAATCAATCATAGTTTTCAGCTTAGATGGTATTTCCCCTTGCATTGTCCTCCCAATACTGGGAGGTGGAGCTGGACCACCTCCACTGGAGGTAGAACTGGAAATTAAGCTGGACACACTTTGTTTTGTCAAAGAAGTTACCCCTCGTCTCCACACCATATGTTGTCATAACTTTATCAATTTCCATTTTCATTCATATTTGGAGCATAAACTTTGTACCAGAAAAAGCACACTGAGAGGAAACCAAGATGGTACAGAGTAATCACTTGTTTTACTGAAATTAACCATGATAACACTAGACAAAGCTTGCTAACCACAATTTAGATAGTGAAAGTTTACTACTGTTCTTTGCTTACTTGATGGACTAGCAGAAGCAGTACAACAAATATAAAAATATTAATTCTACCCACAAAGGTTGTGAGTATCCATCACTCCAGAATTTCTTCAGTATCTACTAGCATCCTATTTGATGCTAGTTCCTTCAGTTTCCTTTCAGAAAAAGTAGAATTACAAACACACTAATTTTAAAGTACGAATATTAATTTTAAATTGTATTAAAAAAAAAGCCATGAAATGCTGTCATCATACATGTAAATAACAAGATGAATTAGTATCACATGGGCAGCCTTAGCCATGGTAAATTCACAGTATGACTTGGTGTGCTGCTAACTGCATTATTCTTTAAATTTCACACCCACACAGAACTGAATTATCAAAAATGAAGGTAAACATTTATGAAATATAACAAACACACTAATCTTTACCCTAAGAATTATCTGCATCAGCTTTTTCAATTTGTGTGGCTTCTTTTGCACCAAATTGTCTAACATTAAATAGATAACTATTCTTCCTAGCAGATTCTTGTTGATTGTTCTCAATGAACTACATGGCCGTTCACTGATTAGCTTAGAACCTCGCTGCCTTAGACAGATATATTGAGAAAAAGTACTGTCTTATTAATCTGCATGATTAGCGCAAACTTGAAGATCATTCTTTAAAGCACTTCTGTGCCTGAAGATTTTAGCAGCTGGCAAAATTAAAAACTCAGTAATACATAATTTCCTCTCTATATTGCTACTCTTACAAAATATAATTACAGTATTTATAGTGTAGAATTCTTGTGACATTGATTCACTAGAAAGCTGCTATTACACCTTTGAAGCTGGAATAATCAGCTACAAAATTTATACAAATTGATTTCTAAGCTTTGCACCTCGCAGATGGGGACTTAAGGAGTTAAAAATAATCACTTGCACTCATAATGTTAAATTTTTGTCGTTTAAGCGAGTTCATATTAGAAAGCAGACCCACTTTGAATTAAACAGGTCAAAAAGGTTATCTAGCTAGAGGTTAAATGAGAAATTATTACACTGATATCATTTATTGCCAAACATTCCGCAGCTCAAAAGTATTAAGTCAGACATGAGGAAAACTCTAATATACAAATTTTCCCCCTTGTTTAAAAGCTTTCCACTGACTTGTGAATGGTCTGAATTAACAAAGATAGAAAAAGAGCTCAAGATCCTGCTCTGTTATGCATAACAAATAGAAATTTCACATCTGAAGTAATTTATTACATCTAAAGTGACTGAAAAAGTATAATGGCACAGGAATATTTTGGTAAACAGGAATATATATCAACCTAACTACTTTACCCAGGCACAGCAAGACACTGAACATACATTTCAACAAATAAAAACAAAACCAAAGCAAACAAAAAATCAAAACCAAACACCAAAACAAATCAAAAAAACAACAAAAACCCCCAAAATAGGGGAGGGGAATGGGAGACTAGTTTGTTACTTTCCTCTTGCTAGTGTTATATATTTAATTTCTACTCTGTATAGAAACAGTAGGGGTTTAGATTCCAATAATTAGAATTTTCCCTAATTCTTTACATTTTGTTAAGAAATCTACATATATCTACATAAATCTACATATAAGCTTCATTAAAATTCCATGGTTTTTACTTCTTCACACTTCTGCACGCAGCTACTAAAATTATAAAGAAATGTAGTTAAGCTCAACTAATGAATTATAACCACTGTCTCAAATCAGCCAATATATTAATTCTTCTTTTTAAAATGCTTAAAATGCATTTGCTGAAATATTAATGGTAGAGTCATAGCTTCAGAAGAAACTGGATTCCAGAAACATAGCGAAGGACCTAAAAAATAAAGAGTTGTTTAAAAAGAAGCAAAAATTTTCCTTTGAGGAAGAAGTAAACACTTTCAGTTGTTAAGGAAGAAAGAAGTAAGTCTTAATTCAAATTGCAATTTAAGATTAAAAAAAAGCTTCCAAAAACAGATAGGAAGCATATCTAGCATTTTTAAATAGGCTGCAAAGAAAATCTAGCATTTTGATATGGTACATTTTGTCTCTCAGGAGGAATGTAAGGTTAGGCAAAACAAAAGCTGCCACTCAGTTACAAAAGGAACTGTAGCAGTTGATGCTTACTGGAAAAGAAAAATAATGAACAGAAAAATAAGAAATGTAACCTTAAAAAGAATATAGCATTACTATTACTAAAGTGTAAACAAACTGTCCAATCAGTTAACAGCACCTAACAGTACTGAAAAGAAACAGAACAACTTGTTCTCACAGCTAAACTTCATCTCCTTCCATCAGTCAACTACCTTGGCTATCTCTTGACAAGAATATGCTCCACAGTTATCACTCAGAAGTTTTTATGCTTCACAATAATGTTTTCCTAGCATTAAATAATGCCTCTTTTTCATTGATGTGAGATTATAACATGAAAGCAAATCTGGTTTGCATTACTAAAAGTGAATTGCACTACTCGTAAAACAGTAAGGTAGCAAGACAGCTCCATCAACAAAGCCACCTAGTTTCAAACTACCTAAAAACTCCCAGCTGTTTCATTGTCAGCTGTACATTAAGAAACCCTCTGGACTTTCCACTATGAAAGATGAGCTCTGTATCAATGTCTGGACAAAACAACTATGCAGACAATTAAAAAAACTACAACAAAAAACACCACAACCAAACCCATGATGAAATAATCCCAAATTGTTACTGTTTTATTTAATTCTGCCTGACCTAATACAGTAACTTGCCCACTTACCAAGTATTAGTAGCATAACCCATGTCAGAACACTTAGCCACATATAATGCAGTTTTATGAAAAAATCTATAAAGGTAAACAAGCCCTGCAGCAAATTCTCTCAGTAAGCTTAAATATGGGAAATTACCAATTCACTTATCTTAGCACAAGCATTCTACTACATTTGATGTAAACGCAAATCAAGCTGATATTTAAACCCTTAACTAAGATGTCAATGTTGTCCTGCAGAGGTGCTCTTCAAAGAGGACAAGAAGCCTTGAACAGACTTGAACAACAGCCCTCCCATGAGCAAGTTCTCTAATCGTGAAGTTTACAGGGTGTTACAGAAAATGATACATTAACCAACTGGAAAGAGGTAACATCATTTAACAGAATAGAAAAGAATGAAAAAAATAACTTCCTTAAATCAGAGTCTCTAGTCTGACAGCAGGTTAATGACCAACTGTGCATATTGCTGATTTTACGTCAGTAAATACAATAGAAAACTACGGTACTAAGTCTGAAAAGCAAACACACGACCTGACAGCACATATGCAACATGGTCTTATGTATGTATGTGTTTGGGTTTCTTAATCCCGGAATCTGCATGGTTGTGGACAATTGTTAAAACCTAATTTTCTCATCCCATGATGATGTACTCTTCTAGACATCAAAAATCCATTTCATTGAGGATAAAGAAGCAATTTCTTTGACAAACACAAACGTTCTGTTTAGTTTTATATGCCAAATATTTTAATGCTTCATTAGGCTGAACACATAAGACAAAGATCAAAAATGCTCTTCAGATGAGCCTATGTTCTAAATGACAAAGATAAGGCTGGGAGAAAACAGAACTAAACAGAACAGAACAGAACTCTGGTGACACTGTGCACTTTATTTTGTTACTATACGGTCTGTGCTTCACTTAAATGCTGAAGCTTTGTAAAATTACAAACTAATAAACCAGAAAGGTTATATGAAGAAAAGTAAGCATGTGAGCATAAGGAAAAGAAAAATTTGTATAAATAGATCACAAAAAGCCATTTTGTCAGTAACACTACAAGGTGACAACAAAGGAATTTCTAGAAGCAAGGTTAATTATAAAATCATAACTCCTTTAATTTAATTTTGAAAGTGTTTGGAAAGCTCAGAATCAACAGAGTAGCTCGAGCAGATACAACTTCCAATAGTGCACTTCATGGCTATTGTGAAACAATTCAGAAAACCAAAGGGCAGAATTGTCAATCACTATCTCTCCCAAGTGGAAGTTTTCAGTTAATCAACTGGTCAGAAATGCTGCCAAAAAGCAAAGGCATATTCTATACATCTTTCATTTTCTGTTATGTGCAACTAACGGGGCACTGAAAAGTCATACCTGAGAATGCCTTTTGCTTTCATACATGTAATTATGACACAGGCTTTCAGGGGTCATCTGTTTTATAATACAGGACACAGAAAGCCTGTAAGCCCTGAATAACCACATGACAGTTTTGGATTTTGTTAGATAAATTCATCAATGCAACATTTGTTTCATTATGTAATCACAAATGTGAATTTTTAATAGAAGCAAGGGCACAACTGTTACAGTTACTGACAAATAAAAAGAAATGGCATTCTCAGACAAGAGTCTAAAGAGAACAAATCAGCATTTCAGAAGTTAAACTACTACAGAAAAAAACAAAGCAAGAGCAGTAGGGTATCTTAATTTGCACTGATGTCATCTGTATCATATTGTTCACAACACACCGCCAACACAACTTATATCAAGACATATGTTGTTCCATTCTGCAATTAAGTTCTAGATAAAAACCGTCCAGAGGCTGTATCTAATTCTATTAAGAAAAAGCCACGCACAATAATTTTCTAAATTATTCTGCTTACAGTTTCTGAGTGGAGACATAATCTTGAAAACATAGTGAAAACATTTCTTTTTAACAGCCCTTATAAGTAAAAAAAGACTACAGAAACAACAGCAGGTAATTTAAACGTATTTATTCATATATCTTAGGAACTCTGTGCACTGTGTCACAAGTAACTTCTTTATGGTATGGCAAAATTCCATAGAGAGATCACCTCCCCAACAGAAGCTCAGTCCCCTGTTTTGTCCTATTGTATGCTTAGGTTTAAAGCACACATTGACTTCAACTCTAGTAGGGCAACAGATAGAGGCTGAAGAGCACATATGAGAAAGCTGTGAGAGCTGTCTGAATATCAACTTACTCCGCATCTAAAATGAATACCAAGTATTTGACAACCTAGGATTCTGACATGTATGCTTTCCAAAGGCTTACTTTAGTTCATTCAGGTGTTCTGACTCAACATCAGATCATTAGAAAAAAAGAAACAAAACCGTAAGTTTAAAGAACAAGAGTAAACTTAAATCATAAGCTGAGAAGCTTTATATAGGTTATCAAAAATTCTCTGAATGAGCAGATGGGACAAGCTACTCTTGGCTTCAAAGCGCTCACAATACTGGTTTTGACTGACAGAGTCACAGCAGATAGTACCAACAACCTACAGGAGTTTTCATTAAATATTCATGGCCAGTACTTATTCCTGTCGTTGTCACAAGTTGGTTAATACTAAAGAAAGGAAATGCTGAACCACATTTATAGGTACAACTATGTCAGCAGTCTGTTCTTGCTGCACACAACTCACCTGTCAAGGGCTAGTCAGGAAACTCAACTTGCCTATGACACCTCCTTCCTTAGCTGCATTACCTTGTCCCTTAATACCTAGAGCCCTATGGGTGAATTTCTAGAATTCCAGAGATAACTAAACCAATTTAAAATTAAAGCCACAACTGTCAAAAGGCCAGCTACAATATTTTTGATCCTTTATCAACTAAATAGTCTTCAATTTGTTCATTAAGCTTAACAGCCCTATAAAAAGACATCACTAGTCCACCATAGAGGTGCAATAGAGGTGCAAGCAGGAAAGATCATGACACACAAGACTGCACAGCTACCTTATGAAACCTCATTTTCAGTTCCCAAGTCAACCTATTAAACAGCAATTATACATAGCGTTTCAGAAAGGTTCTATCATTCATTGATGTTTCTCATTTCCAGCATTCAAGTACTTAAAACCGCACAAATGAAAATGTTTCACAAGCATTTCTGTGGTATCACTGAAAATAGTTATGCTGGCTCTATTATGTACGTTATGTAGATGTAAAACTTCTGATTTAAGGAAAATGCTTGGAGCAGAGGTCTCCAGAGTGGGACGTACTTAACAGAATCCAGTGGGGAGCAAAAAACGGTATTTTGTACCACTGAAAAATACAATCATGTAAAAACTGTAAAATGTGCTTATTTTGGTGTTACCTTATTCTTTTTTCTTCATTTTAAAACTCTAGAACAGGAAACCAAGAGATGTGGAATTCAAATGTGGTCAATGCCCAGGTCTACTAGTGTATAATGGCATCTGAACAATGTTCTTAATAACACTGTTCACCCAGAACTGGTCAGGCAGTTGGACTTGTGTGACTAATATAAGTCCCTTCTAAACAGACAAAAAAATTACACTATATTGTGTATGCTTGACAATGTGTATACTAGAACAGTAGCACATGCATATAATTCATAAATAAATGTCAACATATCTGGGGGCTGTCTTCAACAATCTTTCACCTATACTGGCGGCATGACCATAACCATTTACCTGAATGGTCTTCTCTATCCACAATCCAATGTCTTCTAACATGTAAAATAGTCAAGAACTTTTCGGTTCAAAAACACTAGCAGACTTCCATCTATTTTTTTTCAACACCAGTCACACAGTTTTGAGTCTTAATACCTATATTGATCCCAAACCAGGAAACAATCCACACTTTGGGATTAATTTTCCTTAGTTCCACTAGTTCTTAGTGCACATTAGGTGAAAAGGAGTTTTAAACATTACTATGTCACCTTAAAAGTATGCATACTGAATGTAAACTCGCACACCTGGAAGCATTTCAAAGACCCCCGTTTTGAAAATTTGAAAACAGAACTTCCCCAGTCTCATCACCTCATTCTTAAATGAAACCTCTGATATACAGCAGAGATAGTAACAAGTCCTAGCAAGAACAGCAGCCTGAAGGTTTTCTGTGACAAGAAATCAAGTTTGTGCAACCTGACTAGAATTTATCCTTGTTCCAAAGACTATACTTCTGACAAATGCAAACATTTTCTATAATGCAGTAATTTGATTTTATCAAAGTTCAAACACATGATTTTAAGCTTCACCTTCAAAAACAAACAAGAAATTGAAAAAAAGAAATGCCTGGGGGGATAAAACCAACAAAACACATTCAGGACCCTGGCTATATATACAAAAATAATGCAAGAAATTATCTTTTAAAATGACATTGACCAAAACCTTTATTCTTCCAGGCTTTTTATAACAGCCAGTTGTCCACAGAGGCCATGAGACTGTAACACGTTTTTCAATTTAGTATCAGTCAGCAGTCAGGCCATGCAAAGTCGGTTGCCTTCCTCAGAAGCACCCATTACAAACTGAATAAAATTAAATTTAAAAAATATTTTAAAATTATTTTAAAATGACCTGTGCATTTAGACAACTCTTCTGCACCAAGTGAATTCCTTTAGTGATCTGTCTGTAACCAGTCATACAATGTTTAACATTTCAAAACAAGTCCAAGCATGCAAGCTAATGAACCTCGTCCTTGAGAACAGACCATGAAGTAAACTACATTCTGGACAACAGGGTACATCTTGTGAAGCATTTAATGAGCCTGTTGTTTTCTATATCTTTCCACTGAAAAGATCGGTTCTGCTGTGTTGACAAACTAAAACGACGGGTTCAACAACTGCCACAAGCTAAAAAGTGTACACTTCATATACAGTGTGTGTCACAAAACTAAGAAAACTGAGGCCAGGTGATGATGTTCACACAGCAAAGTTACTGGGCTGATTATGCACTAGCTGGACACCTGTCTAAGTTCAAAACACAGCATCAGCATCCCAGCCAGGAACTACTAAACAGCCTTACTGAGCATAATAAAACATAGTATGATGAAATCTCTGCGTAACGTCAAACAAGATTTTAAGGCTATGATTGTCATTTGACATCTTTCAGTATCAGCATACTAAAACTGGATTGTTGGTTTTCCCTGGTAATCTGAGATGAACTCTATAAACCACCTGGATCTAGAGATATTTATAGACAGATTTAGGGTCTAACCTAGGCAGTATTTAAAAGGATCCAGCATCAAAATTTATCAGTGCAAGTTAAGATATCACAGTTTTCTCTTCATTGACTGCATCCAATCAAACTGACAAACAGCATTTTTGCTACCAAACTAATACAATGTGAATTAAAAGTGATGCGCTTACTGTCAATTATTCACAGAGTTTCAAATTAGATATAGTTGGACCAGTACCTTCCATGCAAGAGTCATGACTAGTCTTATGTCAGAGCCACAAAACTTTGAAGCTTTCCATAAAAATAAAAGTTTGGGAACTTCTATGTTGTAACAGTCTGGGTAGTGACAGCATTTGTTCTGTGTTTTACAAAGAGTGTTTCATATCTCCTGTATTCATATGCTCCTTCATATAAAACACAGAAAATAAAAAGGTGAAAGACATGAAGCATATATGCAAAAAACCCCACACTGCTACGTCTTATGTTAAGCACAAGTAGAATGTGCAGTCTCAAAAAAAAAATTGCTTGGAAGTCTTATTTTTTAGGAAAAACTGTTAGGTGTCAATTGCAAGCAGGTTGACGTTGCATGTTCTCTTAAGATTATATAGCCATCACTAAACATCGTGCATAACTGCTCAGTTTCACAAATACCGGAATATCCTGTAAATTAGCACCAAATTTTATAATCGTTTCTGGAAGAAGAGAAAATATTAGCAGACGACAGGTCTTTTCAGCTGGGAGAGCAGGGTCCCACAGCTTATAAAACGAAGGATACTCACTCTGCAGTACCAGATGCTTAGCTGAGATGGGAACAAAACTGCGAAGAAAGCCCTCTGGGGATCTGTCTGGATGTGAAGAGGTTGCTCCTGAGACTCCAGAGGACACAAGAGCCTCTTGGGCCAGCCGCTGAGGAAATACATGGCTGAAGATTTCCAGAGGAGCTAGCGCTCAGCCTCCTCTAGCCTAGGCGGGGGGACAGCGGGGCATCAGCGGAAGGAGAGATACAGCGTTCGCGGCAGACCACGCATAATCACTGGCACATCGACGGGACCCTTGCGCTCAACACCACTGGGGACGGGTGACTGAGGCCTCCGCGGCGCTGGGGCCGCCGTCGCCGGTGTGGAGACGAGGGAACGGCGCAGCTGCTGGAGAAGGAGGCGGGCTGAGCAAGGGCCGGGCGGCCAGTGGGAGGCGGCGGCGAGGGGGACGCGGCCGGGCGGTCACTGCTCCGAGCGGGCGCCGGGGTGCTGCGGCGGCGGCAGCAGCAGCTCCGCCCTCCCGCGGGTGTTTCGCCCGCCCGCGTTCTGGATCGGCGGCGTCGTCGCCGTCGCAGAGGCCTCCGCCGCCATCTGCTCCCCCTTCCGCTTCCGCTCCTCTTCCTCCTCCTCCTTCTACCGCTGCTCCTCCTTCTTCGGGACCTCCCCCTCCGTCTTCTCTTCCTCTTGCTTTTCCTCTTCCTCTTCTTTCTGCTTCTCCTTTTCCTCCTTCTTCTTCTTTTTCTTCTTCTCCTTCCCCTCCACCCCCTCCTCCTCCTTCTCCCCTTGCTCCGGTGTCCGAGGCCCCGAGGGGCGCTGGCGGCGGCACTGGGGGGGCGGGGCGAACCCGAGCGGAAGTGACGTCACAGATGAGTGCGTTAGTGGGCCAGGCGGAAAAGGCGAGCCCGGCGTCGGGATTGAGGGAGAATGTGGGATGCGGGACCGAAGGGAAAGGAGGGAAGCGTAGCGGGGGTGGAGGACAAAGAACAGAGCTGGGGAGCGTCAGGATAAGGAGGAGTGGGTTCAAACTTAATAAGAGAGGGTTTAGAGTAGATCTGAGGAGGAAGTCCTTTGCGGTGAGGGACGTGAGCCCCTCGACACAGGTTGCCCGGAGGAGCTGTGGATGCCTCATCCCTGGAAGTGTTCAGGGTTAAACGGGGCTCTGAGCAACCTCGCCTAGTGGAAGGTGCCTCTGCCCATGTCAGAGGGCTTGGAACTAGATGACCCTTTGAAGTTTCTTCTGACCCAGGCGATTCTATGGTTCATTGATGAAATACATGTTATAAATACTTGTGAGTTTGTGGTGTGAACATTGCCACTGAGGTGGTTTTGGGTACAAGGTGAGCGCAGGTCATGATTGCTCACACAGTGAGTGTGCTGCATCTTGCATTTGGCATTGGGCTTCTCACCACAAATGTTTCTCCACACTGATGAGTTTGATCAAGGATCTGCAGTGGGTTATTTTTATCCAAGACCTGTTAATCTTGTTTCCATTACTGCCCAAATGCTTTTATTCACACACTATGGAGAGAGCAGGAGACTCCTAGTGTGAAGGAGGAGTAAATGAGGGTTGATAGTTTTTTCTGTAACTGGAAAACAAAAGGAAATAGAAGAGGACTAAATGTAAGATCTCCATGTTGCTGCAAGGGCAGTGCCTCTGTTGAAAAGAAATAGTTATTGGTAGAAACAATCAAAAGAGTTTTATGCAGTTCCCTTGCACTGCCTGTTAGAGGAGTTCATCTGGACTGAGCTCCTGAGTAACAGGTCTCACTACAAACAAATTACCCAGTGCTCTTCAAAGAATATAGGTTATCCTCACACCTAAGCCTCTCTCCCAGCAGCTTTCTGGTTATGTTACCACATGAATTTTTGTTACCATATGAATACCATTTTCCAGCTGAAATACTTTCATCTGAACACAAGCACAAAAAGAGAAGTGAGTTAAAAGAACAGATATATTGGAATCCTAACAAACTATATATATATATATACATATATATATAAATATATCTGGAAAAAAATAGTAATAGTGGAACAAAATACCCAGGTGTTTTACACTTTTAACTGGGTGAGTTGGAAATGCCTTAAAATCAAAATCACCAGTCTCAAAATGTATGCCAACTAGTGCTTTATGCTACAAATACCTTCCGTGCTTTTAGTCTATTCTCTAAAGCCTTTTTGATCTGTTTTTAACTGCTAGCCTTCTAAATTAGGAAGTTAAAATTATGTTAGTATGGCATCATCTAATTTTACTGACTCTCCTCCCTTTCTCACATTATGAAATAAATGGTACAAAATGCACTCTGAAGAATACTTACGCAACTATTGAATCATCCTTCTTCTGGATTAATTGCATTTAGCTGAGTTCATTTTACTTGAAAGTAAGGAGAAATTTGTCAGGGAAATTCCATGAAACAGTAAGAAGCCTGCATGTTTTACCATAAAACAGTAAGAGGCCTGCATGTTTTTTGTACTTGTTTGTAGCTTCCTTAGTTAATGCTGCAGCATCCTAACATGTTTATGTGAGAAGCAAACATATTTCCAGATCTTGCTGTTCATGTGTGTGGCTCAGTGCAAGGTTGTGTGCTGAGACCAGCATTAGTGAAGGAAACAGCTACTGGTTTTAATAGCAGCTGCATGGTAGGATTTTGTGGTAACTGTACATTGTGCAAAAAGTAGAGACTGAAACCTTTGCAATTTTTGGATTGCTGCTGTTGTTCTTTGTGGGAAGACATAAGGCACATATTTGAAACTAGAAATAATGATGAGGCACATATTTCAAATTAGAAATAATGATGATGGCAGTATGTTGTTCAAAGTGAGACTACCAAAATCCTCAAACCAATAATTCAAACGTGATCCAAAGTATATAACATAACATAACATAACATAAAACATAGCATAACATCATAACATAACATCATAACATAACAACATCATAACAAACAATATAAATAGAATAGAATATAAATATAATAGAATATTAATATAACATAATATAATGGTTTTGGTACATTTTTTTAAGCTGAATCAAGAACAAATCTAGATACCTAGAATGGTAAATCAGTAGTGATAGTCTATTTCTGATAATAGGCTGTTTGTACTTGACTAGAAAAAGCATTTCTCAGTGTTGTGGTATGGGAGTGTAACATAATATTCTAGGATGCAAAGGTTGTATAGAAACTAAATGCATGCAGTGGACCAAGCTCATAGAGTTTCTTGAACAGCTCTGGCAGTGGCTACTAAGGCACAATTACAGGAGATAGTGGCTGCACTATGATAACAAAGCTCAACAGAATTGTGAAAGGCTTTTATACACAAAGGCCCACTTGTCAGTTGTCATCAGCTTCACCAAGCTGGAAATAAGTCTTAATTGCCTGTTCAGTGACAGTCATGTTGTTCTGGAAACTGCACTCCTAAGATTGTTACGTCCTGGTAAGGAAGACTTCATGCAGAGCTGTGGGAATATCCAGGGACATTGAAACATCATAAGCCTAGGTACATACGTTTGGATATTAGCAGGCTAGTGAAGGGAGGAGGAGACATTGCTGGTGGCAAGGCAGGTCTGGAATGAAAATGTTGAACAAGGATAGCTGTTCTGTGTAGTTGCCTGTGTTAAGATTCCTGGTGTTGATGTGCAACTGTTGCACTGAGCTGTTCTTTAGATTGTGCAGCTAGCTCTCACCTAATGTGTCCACAGCTCTTCGCATGACCAGTGACCGTGTCAGTTCCTGGATGTTAAATTTAAAAAGAACCATCACTCCTTCCCCCACTATTGTCACTACTAGCAATATAGCCCAAAGTAAAAGAAGTCACAGAAAGACTGTTAGTGAGGCATGATCAGAGTCAATGTCGAAGTTTTTGCCGTGCTGCTTACATGTGCAGGCATTATGTCATACAAAACACAGAAAACATGTGACAGTGAGTGAGCATCTATGTTATGTACATAAAAATGTCTTCATTAAGTCATCTTCACTTTGTAAAACTGGTTCTGGAACAAATTAGTCTTTTACCTTGCAGCTTTCTGCTGATGAAGTGTGAAGATTGCCATAGATTATTAGCCAGTTACTTAAGCTGCCCATGTTAGTCATCCAGTGATCTGTGAAGTGGACATTTACATTGAGAACAGTTCCAAATAAACAAGACAAAGTAGGACAAATATTCAAATAATTTTTCCCACAGACCACCCGCAGATGTGTTCTCAGAGAGTGTATTATAATGGTTGTTACCATCCTTAAAGGTGAAATCTAAAGAGGTATTGAAATGATAATAGCAGAAATTTTTACAAAACCAAAACACTTCAAAACCAATCCAATAAAGGAGAAGTGATTTATTGTAACACCACAAGGAAATCTTACATATTTAAAAAAAAAAAAAAGAAAATCACTGATTACTTCAGACAATTTCTGAATTTACCCAAGAGACCTGGAAGGAATATTCATGTGAGGAGACTGTTAGGAAGAAGGGGGAGAAGAGTTTATTAAATTGTTACTGCTTAATGCAACAATTTATACTTAAGTACAGTAGATTGTCTGAATTTTGGAGCAGAGTACAGTACAGTTCTTAATCCTAATATTTAGATCTACTTTCTGACAAATTTTCAAAGTTGTTTACTATACTTACATTTAAATACAGTAAAAAGCTAATTTTGAGCTAAGAAAGTGCAAGTAATAAATTTAATTAGGTAAATTCTACCTGATATTTCTAGCAGTCACTCACAAATGATCACAAATTTATTTGGCAATATTATCTACCACTTGATAATTTCTTAATTAAAGCAATTAATAATGATTTGTTTCAGATCATTCTCTGATTATATGTTATATACCATCATCCATTTTTTAGTGTATTTAGCACACACCACACAGTACCATTTCAGTTTTTAACTGAAGAGTTTATGTGACCAGCAGTATAAATCAGTAGTGTTATAACCCAGTTTCCTCAGTTCTTCAACAATGTGTTGCAATAATATCTTAGTTTGGTTTGGTTTGTTTTCCCCCACTGGACAAACCAAACAACTGACAAAATTTTATTCTAAATTTCTTAAATTTTTATATTATTGAAAAGTGGCTTTCACCACATTCAAGAACCAAAAGCTAAAATTTGAAAGTTTCCTAGTGAATTTTAGAGTGGATAAAGTTGTGGTTATGATTTAGTTAGGTCAGAAATCAAATAAATTTGGCCCAAAATACTTTATTTTGTTTACTTATCTCTGAAAAAATAGAAGGGGAAATAATGAGAGAACGCGTTCCATGCAGTAACAGCCATACCAATATATGAAACCAGATTAAAAGGGAGCCAAGTATTTCAAAGTTTTGAATGCCAAAACCATGGTCTATAAGATTTAACAAAGCTAGCACAACATTTGAAGAAAATACTGTTTCTTCAGATTATACAACCCTGAGGATTTCAAATTGGTTTTCATAACGGCTGCAAGTTCAGTGGAGGGTATTAAAANTTCAGGCTTCATTATCTGGGTTTCAGTGACAGGTGAATATGCTCTTAGTTTCATGAATAGGTTACTACTGAAGTGTTTGCTTTGTGCACACAATTACTTTGCCAAAAGCCAGAGTAGTTTCTGAGTATGTGTAGAGAACTGCATTCCTTTGATATTTGTTACTAGGAAGACAAAATATCTAGAATCACAGATCATTTTTGAAATCTCATCTTTAGAAAATAATCAAATTATTTCAGATTCTAGGACACACAGTGCTGCCTCCTATGCAAAGGACCAACATAATGAACTACAAATCATTCAAATGCATTGGATCACCGCTGCTCAAAAAAGATTTTTTATCTGAACTATATATGACTTTCCAGGAGGAAAAAGGGATTGTAGAAGGAGCTAAATTACTCGGGTGTGCATTTACTAACATAATTTTCAGTATGAACCAGTGCTGGAAAGGTATTTTATATTCCCAGTAAAAAAACTGACCAAAGAACTGACCAAAGCAAGGTGCTTTGTGTAGAAAGAAATGAATGAAACTTTTGGGGTGATAACTGCATGTTTTTACCAGGTAACAGCACCTACGTGAGGTATGGGCTACACCGTAGGGTTAGAGCGCATTAGGTGATACAGGAGTAGCAGGCAAAAGAGTTGGAGGGATAGGAGATCCTGCATATGGAAGCACTGGTAGATTGGATGGCTTAGACTTGTCATATCTTAGACATTTAAATTACTGGTTATACTACATGCTCCTGAAATTTTGTGAACATCTGCTTTATTGTATTATCTGAAATTCAAAGGAAATGTGCTTGAATTATATTGCTATACATATTATAGTTACACATATTATCTATAACATGTGTAGTACAGTGTTACCTGTAATTGATCATGACTCAGATCTGCTAGTGAATTTAAATGTTTTCCATCTGAAGGTGAACAGTAAAAGACAACAGGTGCTGGAGGCAGGAGTCTGATCTGGCAGTCTGTTGAACATCCTCTGCAGCATGGAACACAGTCTATATCCAAGAGGCAGTGCTGACTTTAAGGTGGCACATCCACAGGTTTCTTTTTGAGCAGACGTAAGGAACAAGTAAAAGGAAGAAAGAAAACACTGGGATTTTCTTCTATAATCTTAGTGGATCTTAATCTTATCTTGTCTTCTCATGTCTCTCCATGTCTCCTCATTCCATAATAGGAAGTGTGTTAAATTCCATATTAAGATGTTTATTAAATAACCTCTAAAATTATGTTAAGATGCAGACAGTGTTTAATAGTGCCCTCTGCAGGCTTTTTCATGGTAAGTAGAGGTGTAGTAGCTCCACTTTCTCTTGTTTATGTGTCTATAGTGGTTGAGCTGCTTCTTCTTAAATATTTTCCTGGCAGAGCATCATCCAAACTTTGGAATTCTATTCCCAAGCTACTTGGATACATACACAGAGTGCTGTAAGTGATTCATGAAATGGCACACAAATTACATGTTTGTTTCAAGAGCCTGCTTTCTTATCAGTTTTTGGGTTACAACCATACAGAGTCCTGAGCAACAGGAATTGGAACTCCCTTCTCTCTTTGCCCTAGATTATTTCTCTCTGTGCTGATCTGGCTGTGTCTGAAAGAAAAAGGTGATAAATTCAGCTTTTAATTCTTTGTGAACAGTGATTACACTGAAAAAAAAAATCAACTTTTTTGTAAGGGCCTTGTGTCACTTTCAGCTAAGTTGATACTGAAGTAGAACTGTCCAAACATCCATAAATACAACTGCAAGTACAGTGGAAATTGTCAGTGTCAGAGAAGGCATCATATTTTCAGCTATTTCCTACAGAAGTCCAATGTAAAAGAAATTATTTTCAAATTATTTTTTACCTATTTGTTAATAATCTATGTATTGTGGCTTAAAGTAACTTCCACTTGCAGGACAGAACTTGGAAATAATTTCTCTCCTGGTAAATTACATGAAAATTGATGGCTTATTCTAAATCATCCTTGGTTAAATGGTAACTGTTTCAGTGCAAAAATATCATCACATAAAATAGAGCCTTTCCATTACTGTGTTTATTAGTATATTACTCTAATTCCTGACTGTGCCCTGCACATTAAGCAAAATATGTTTTCCTGTTGTGAGGCTCAGAACAATGAGGGAAGTTACTAGCCAAGAGTTCTGTCTTCTAGTCTGAGACCAGAAGGGACATCTTTATGGTCTCTAGGATGCTATTGTAGTCTTTGTTGCTAAAATCTTATTAAGAGTATGTGCATCATCACACTTAAGTGTGTAAATTTTTTAAAGAGACAGATGGGAAGTTTTTGTCAAGCAGAAGCTTGTACTTCAGCAGAAGCTGGAGATCTGAAGTAGCAGAAGATATAATATCATGAATAGCTGAAAATACACACAAAAATGTGAATAGTGTCAGTTATATTTCTAGATAGACCTGACAAATATTAAATAACCTAAATAAAAAATAAAACCATTAAATAATAATGCGCTTGAAAAATTATAGGAAGTTGGTTGACCTTATCCACATTTAGAAAAACCTGTAAGTATTCTGTAGTCTGCTCAGAGGTGTGACATTGGTAAATCAACACTGTGTGGAGCTGGAGAGCTTATTCTTCAGGAGATGTAAATTGGCCTCATAACAGCAAAGTAAAAGAAGTGCTATATATTAACTTCTGCTTTTAGTCTTAACTGCAGTAGTCACATTTTTTCAGTCACTGAATCATGCCAACTTTTCAGCAGTTCCTCGACAGAGTTAAATAGATATTTTACTAATTGTAATCAAAGCTCTCATTTTCAGTTCATTAAAAAAAAAAGAAAAAAGAGGAGCATTTCAGTTTTTGTAGACCATACCCACAAAGATATTCAGTTGGAAGCAAATTGGTTGAAATGCTGGCAGAGAAAAATACAATTCTGTACACCAAAGCTTACCTGTGTGGATAACTGTTATTTATCATTGGATGCCAGCTTTTCAGCTTAGATACTGCTTTATGACTTGGCTTATTACTTAGTTATAGTAAATACATAAAGATATGCAGAAAACTTTCCATTACTCATCTCTTTAGGCATCTTATGATGAAACATAGCCCCACTTGTTCTTACACAAAACACAGGAAACACAGGTCTTGTAAAGACTGGCTTACATTCTCATTGAGAGTATCGACAGGATTTTATTTCAAATACTGTACTTCCATATTTAGTGTTGTTTTCCTGTTTTACTTATGTGGGTCACTGAAAAATTCTGACCAACCCTGAATATATTGAAATTATCTTTGTGACTGGAAATGTATGTCTTACTGAAGACAGATGCAGGCAGGAAGATCCTTAGTCAGAAGACTCATTTAGCAAACACATGCTTTAAGTGCCTTAGCAACTCACATTGGCTTCAGTAGTATGTAAACAGATGAAACTGTTTAGCTAAACTTTTTAGTGTGACATTCTGTTCTGATAAGAGGTTCTTATTTAGAAGTTATCTGTGAAGTGTGCTTTTAATGCACTCCTAAGCTACAGCTAGGGAATCAGCTTTTAAACACTTTTTTAGTCACTGATGTTTTGCCCTGTAGTAATAACATTATTTTGTCAGTAAGTTCAAAGTGGTCTTGTCACACAGATATGAACACAGTGGGCTCTTCTCACCCTTTGATGTCAACAAGGGGAACAAGAAATGATTAAAAGCTTCAGGACTGCAGGCTGCTGAGTAGGATCTGACCAAGGGTTACGTTTATTGAAAAAAAGTGAAAAATCATTGTACATGACATGCAGAAGGACTGCAAATGTGAACATACCTTTGATATATGTGATTGAAGGCCAGCAAGAGCTGTTTGTCAGCCAGACAGGAGGAACAGGATCAAGCCACCTGTGTGTCCATGCTGTTTTGAGTGCAGTTTCTGTTTGCATGAGAAGCGCTGATGAAGGGGAAACATTGCAAAATCTGTCAGACTCGATATGAACGATGAGCGTGTATATTCACTGTCCGTTGCAGTACAAGATCTAGGGAGTATCCAGTGAAGCTTGGCACTTTGTTAGGTAGTAAATAGGAGGACAAATTTGGTATGTTCACTTCTTGAGTAGGCTGCTCCATTGCAGGTGTGTGTTTTCTCACCATTTTATGATTTTTTTCCAAAATCAGTTCATCAGCCAGTATGTACTGTTTCTTGGTGAGTGTGAACGAGATTTACTAAAGGTTAAAAATCATAATGCCCAGAATGAAAATCACTGTCATTACTATGTTGCTTCCATTTAGCATGCACATAATTCACAAGCATTTGCTAGCATTAAATGGGGTAAAAATTTAATCCTTCAATCACGGTATCCAATGATCCTCCTTCAGCTTTTACTCAGGTAACACATTTCATAATGGCATGTTTTGTTCTGATAGAGTATCCATTTTATTGTGAAACTTCGTACAAATAGAATTCTAATTAATCTGTTGATATTAAAAAAGGACCTCAGTGACTCACCAATTACAAATTACTTTTTGGATTTACAAAATTTTATTTTTTGTTTAATTCCTCTGACAGATGACTGGGAACTTGTGAGAATGCACACAGGCAGAATTTCTCCTGAAACCTAGCTATTTAGCAGCTGGAAGAATTTACCAACTTGCAAGGCTGTAAACAAGCACAGGACATTCATAAATGAAGTCCGCAGAAAAATTAAGTTTATGGATCTAGTCCTGCAACTGTTCATTTTTGGAGTTGCTGTTGAACATACATACTTGTGAAAGCTCAACTCAGGATTTAGCTCTGTGTAAATACAGGAAAACCAGGTATGCAATTGCTCAGGAAAACCTGGAGAAAAGCTGTATTTAAAAGAAGCACTCATCTTGATTCATGTGACATTCTTAGTTTTGTGAGACTTTTATATAGTCCTTGAAATATAGAGATTTCATCCCTCCTTTCTTCTACTCTCACTAAAGAAGTGAATTCCAAAATCATATTCCTCTTGCTGAGGCAGCAAACTAAAATTCCCTTGTTACAGGCAGAGTTCTATGCTTTGTTGTAAACATCTCAAGAGAAATTTCCAAATGTGACATGCAAGTTGTAATTAAGGAGCTGAAACAGCTTCTGCCAGTAGAATAACAGTGCAGAAATGCAGGATTTTGCACCAAGAACAGGACATTATAATTTCATTATTGACAAACTTGGTGGAAATACTAGTGATCTGGTGTTTCAAGATAAAAATGACAGGTAAAACACAACCCTCCCTCATGTCAATAGCACTGTTTGGCCTCTTTGACCAGGGCTAGGTGTCATTAAAAATGTAGGAACACCAGACCTAGATTCCAAATTTCTCTTGTTACAAAGTACATACTAGTGTACATGCACTTCTGCTAGTGCACTGCAAATATTCTTAAAAAGAAAAAACACAGCAAATTTTTTTTTAAAAAGAAGAAAGATAACCAGATTTCTCAGTGATACTGTTGTTTTCCCTCACTGTTTCCAATGAGAAGCAACTTGAGCTGTATTTCTCATGGCATACAGAAACAGCTCTCACATGCCCCCAACATCCATGTACAGAGCATAGTGTTTGGGCATCAGATGGCTTGTTTGGTTGTATTTATAAATTCTGACTCAAAATGGCATCATAGTCAAATAGCATAAAATATTCATATTTCGGTATTAGTAAAATAAAGTCTTTAGAGACTTAGTGCAAGAAAGGGATTACTTGAAACATCAGCCAGACAGTGGTACTGTGACTCAGTGTTTATATAGGTAAAAACGTTAACAAATATGGTGTCTTTTTTTTTTCCTGTTGCTATGGGCACATACTGCTCAAGAGAAATTTGGAATATGAAATATTCAGAGGAGGGCAGCAGGAGAGGAGTAGAACTAGATAGCAAAGAGGACTGAAAACTGTTAGTGTAGCATACAAAGAAGCCTTTACTAATTTAACTATCTGTTTCCTGGTTAAAGACCCTCATTAGGATCCTGTGGCTGTTTGAGACACACAGTATGCCAGCACAACACTTAAATAACTTCGTATTAGCACAGTTTGCTTAGCTATTTAACTATTTTCACATTCTCAGGGCTGCATTAGTCAAACTTGTTTCAGATTTTTATCACTGTATTCCTTGTTGGAGTGGTGGTGATGATGAAGGAAAGTATCATAATTATTATCATCATTTTCTTTTTTTTAATAGTACTTGCTTTGTTCTTGCATATTGTAGTTTGGGGTTTTTTTTGTTGGTGAGATCTTATTATAAGATATTTTTTATAATTCTCTTTGTGTGGTGAGAGATCTGTCTATGGTAGCTGTGCTGATAATCACTTCAGCTGAAAATTACTTGGCTCCATTCTCTATGATACTTTGTGTAACACTTCCTTTTAATTTAAAGGCTTTGCCTGAGCGTGATAATTCAGCAAAGGCAGAGCTGCTGCAAACTTGCTATTGCATTTATCAGCCCTACCAGTCTTTTGGTCTGCAGACTTGTGAGAAGCAGCAAAATTGCAGTCACACTAGTATCTGTCAAAAGCAGATGTCAGATGACACTTCCTTAGATATAACCCAGTTTATTTTAAAAAAGAGAATAGGTCGCTAGAGCATGTAACCAGTCCTAACTTGAGATAAGATCTGTCAGCAGCATTGTGATCAGTTCAGCAGAATTTAGATGTAAGAGAAGCTGGGACAAGGTTTTTTCTTTGATTAATACTTTCAGAAAAAAATTCTTGAGTGGGTACAGGGGTCATGTCAGATACATTTTTGCTCAGAGTTTTCCAAATCTGTAATGAGATCTCAAAGTGCTCTGAATTTCACAAGGAAAAAATAGTGCTGCTGGGCAATGAAGAACATCTGGATGTTAACTGACTTAATTTCTCTTAACAGACATTTAGATGTGAGTATGAATAAATATATTTGAGCATCTGTGTTTTCTTATTGCAGAAGAAACTCCAAACCCTTTAATATTTAAAAATAGCAATATGCAGAGCAGCAGTTAAATACTACAGTTACTCCGGAAGTGGCTTCTCTAAAAATAGGTGTCATAGGAGACATCCTAGTCTAGTACAAAGGTGATTGCTATTAGAACTAGGAATATTGAACACAGGATGTGTTATAGAAGGCAATGGACCCCTAATTGTTGGGTGGCTATGTCTAATAGAGGGCTTTGACTGCCCTGGCCAGCCTCACTAGTAACCACAGCAAAGCATCCTCTGCCCATGGAGCCACAAACTCCCCTTTAAGTTCATGCCAAGGCACCCAAGCATTACCTCAGCTGAGGTGTAGATAGGTCAGTGCCCAGCCCTGTCCCCTGTCAATCTGACTTGCTACTTTCCCTGACTAAGCTGTTGGTGCATGCTGTAGATCACCCTGTGTCCAGGCCTGGCTGGCTGTGCCCAGCTGGATGTCCAGGTGGGTCTTGTACTTGACTCAATCACCTTGACTGAGAAGAGGTTGTTTAGAGATCTGTCACCAGCCCTCATCCTGCTTAACCTTGGTGTTAAGTCCCGCTGGTTAGGATGTGGTGCTGAGGTTGTTCTATTCCTGGCTCATAGCCCCTCATGGGACAGCCCTGCTCTTGCAGCTCATTGCAATATGTAGGTATGTATAATTCGTGCAAATAAACTATAATTTAGGTGTTGGGTATAATAATGTAAGATTTCTTGTACCTGAAAACTATAACACATGGGAATTTGAAGTATAGCTTGTACCAGCAATAGGAGTTTCAGGAATTTCAACACAGAAACCAAGGCTGAAAAAAGGCTCATTTACATTTGAAGAACAGGTGGAGAATGGTTCCTGGATCAGATGGTCCAGACCAACGATCACTATCAACGCCTGATACATGACCACGACAAGACAGGGGAGTCGTCAGACATCCAAATCTCAATACCAACTTCCCAAAAATCATTAAACATTTCTCTTTTTATCAGAAATTCCTTCAGCCAGACCGGGAAATGGAGAGGACAACTGGGAATGTGTTTCCAAGTCTAAAGAAATAACTTCGACACAGCCTAAGGGCGAAAAAGCTGTAAAAAAGGACACTTCGAAAAACCGGAGTTCATGAACAGAGGAGGGCGAGAGAGAGACATACGCTCTGTTCACCGTGTCGATGCCAGGCTCGGCATTTTTTCTTTTGGTGGTGACTTTTCGCGTATTATTATTATTATAAATAAATTCTTTTATAATTCCAATTTGGCTATCGCATTTATAACATCACTGACAGTTTACCTCGCAAGCACAGTGTAACTAGGTACATGAGGATTGTAATGAAGCTTCAGAGATGTGGCTTCTATTTCTTTGATGTCCTTCATTCTGCTTTTATTAAGGTACATACTTACTTTCTTCATCAGTAAAATATATTTGGAAAACATTTTTAGATTCTCAGATAGGAGAAACTGTGTTGATGCTTCATTTATTAAATCCCTTTCTAAGGAATTTCTTACTTCTTGTGAAATAGATCAGATAACAAATAGTGAGATTCAAAAAAGTAGTCCCTTGTCTGAAATCTTCTTAGGAAAGCTCACACTGATTTTCATACCTGCAACTGTTTCTCAATGCTCAAATAAGTATAGTATTGTAATGGTGGGGTCTGTGGCCTGCTCTTTGGGTAGACACTTAATAAAAGCAGGTAAGAACATCCCTGCTTTTAAGGATATTTGCTGTAGTATAGTCCGCTGTATATCATTGTGCTTCTCTAAGTATATCAAAATGCAGCTTGCAGTGCTGAGATCTACAGATACCGGGTTTTGGAGGAAAAAAAAGCACAACCTTATCATGTTGTCCTAGCTTACCAAAAGCCAGAGGAAGAACTGTGGGGGACAGTGGCCCAGCTAGTGGTTCCCCTATCCTCCTCTGGAGAGAAGACAGCTTTTAGGAGCTACCTGTTTAGCATGCTTCTCAAGTTCCTGTTAATTCTGTGTTTGTTATTGGTTGTCACCTTTTGACCCACCTTGACCTGACAGAGATAAGAGATAGACAGGTGGGTTCCCAGTATCCTCCTTGGCTTTTGTATCAGAAATTTCTAGGAGGACGGAGCTGCAATTAAACCTCCATAAGAAGTTGAATATGAAGCTCCGTCTCTTCTGCTTCCCTTTGGGAGCAGTTCTCATGCAAACAGCCTTGCTCAAGGCTCAGAGCTGATTACCTCTAATGCAGCTGAGGAGGTTGTGGGGTCCTGGCCCTGACACTCCTCCGAGGCTACAAAAACTGGTGCTTCGACTGGGGACCTCTTCTGGAAAACCCGGGAGAAGCGTCTCCTGTTCCACAGGCAGTGGGAAAAAAAGCCGCGTTTGAGCCGGCCAGTTTACTGATGAGAAATCCCAGTGTTGTAGCAGACATTCTCCGAGGGCCAGCCAGAAACCCACACAGACCACTTGGGGAGTGAGACAAACCCCCTGTGGACTGGCTGAGGAGTGAAAACCCAGTCAAGGTGGGGTTTTCTTCACCCAGCAAAAACCATCAGATCTGTAAGTGAATTTCTCTCTAGGGCTTCTCTTTTTGTTTCTACCTTTTACTGCTTGATTGTGAGAGGAAGACGAGGATGGGAAATAACCACCCCCAGCCTCAAATGGATGTTATTTTCCAAGTTCAGGAGACGCTCATTAAACATGGTGTTAAGTTTTCCAAGAAGAATTTAAAAGCTTTTCTTTTCTGCGTGCTCAAACACTTTCCAAATGCAACTCAGGACTTGTTGTGTTCTAACTCCTGGGATTCTGTGGGTAAAAAACTTTATTTGGTTTTAGATAAAGGAGATCTCTCCATTTCTAAGTTATTCCTATTGTTTCATCTTGTTATGAGTATTTTTGTAATTCGTGCTGATTAAAATTGTATGTGTATGAGATATGTTTAGGACCATGTAAGATATGTACAAACCCTAGTCAGGGTACTGAGAGTTGCCACATGAGATGCCAAAATTGCAGCTCGTAGCAGAGGAGAAGGAATGCCATTACCATGTGAATAGAACCTAGCCCAGCACAGGTGATGTTCGTTCTATGGGGAAACCACCCAACGATGGTGGCCTGTGAAGATGCCCAATCTATATAATCAGAGTGAGCAGGAACATACATCTGAATATCCAATTCCAGTAACCGAACAAGAAACATACTTCGATTCCCAGACAAGGTTTGTTCAACGTAGAACAGAGAATAGAAACAACATGCATATGAACAAACCTCAGTGTGTTAGAAAAATGGTTATCAGTTGTTGCTCAAAGCTACCCGGAGAAATTGTTACACAGAGAAACCAATTGGTGTTCAAAGCTGCACAAAAAGAATCATAATTGCTTAGGATAGCAT